>JAWQFJ010014800.1:0-45000 GCA_034096865.1 Theodoxus fluviatilis | reverse complement strand
TTTGCGATTGTAGTCACCTGGGATGAGGAGTCGGGTGTCAGCAGAAGAACGGAGTGTGCGAGCAGGAATGTAACGAAAAATAAGTTGAGAAAAGTAGGCGGGAGCAGATTCAGTGAAGAAGTAGTAGCAGAAGAGTGCAGCTTTGTAGTCGATGCGGTCAGGAACAGGCAACCAGTGGAGATTTATCATGAGAGGAGTGCAAGGTTGTCTGTGACGCACTCTGTAAATGAGGCGGGCGGCACAGTGCTGGACTTTCTGCAGAGGTTGGAGAGTAGTGTCAGGACAGCCTATCAGAAGAGAGTTGCAATATTTTATTCTAGACAGAATACAGGACGTTACCAGGGTTTTTGTAGCTTCTACTGTAAGAAACGTTCTGATGGAACATACTCTTCTGATCTCGTAGTAAGAGGTTTGGCAGACTTTGGCCCATGTGTTGCTTCATTGAGAGGTGTGAGTCCATGATGAAACCAAGGTTTCTGGCACTGTTGGAGAAAGTGATTTCTGTAGAACCTAATGTGATAGTAGAAGGAGGAGTAGGATTTACAGCAGCAGATCCAGAGAAAAGAAGGGCTTCATTTTTTTCATCATTCAACTTTAACTTGTTTGTAGACTAGATGATTTACCTGTCTCCACCTTTTCCCGTCTCTATCTTTTCCCGTCTCCACCTTTTCCCGTCTTAACTTTTCCATTTCCCTCTCCCCCTAAATAACCGTACCGTAGATACTTTCCCACCCCCAACCCATCCCCCGGCCTCACCCCACCTCCTGGCCTCACCCCCCCTCCCCGGTCTCACATCCCTCCCCCCCCCGGCATCACCCCTCCCCCCTCCAGCCTCCCCCCCCCGGCCTCGTCCCCCCCCCCCCCCGATCTCACACCCTCCCCCACCGATCTCACCTCCCCCCCCCCCCCCTTTCACAATAACCAAACATCAACGCGTGATGAGCAAACTCGGACCCGTAAAACCTCGTGCATCACGAAGCTCACGTTGGAGCCGAGTTACCTCCCTTTGCCCTCAACAGTCCCATCACTAAAAAGTTCCAGAGTGAATGTCTCTGGAACGGTCGGAGGTACACCTTCCAAAACGCAACGACTACCCCCATCAAGTCATGGGGGAGACACATGCCAAATTTCACGGAGATCCATGCACGGGTGGCCGATTGCATAGAGGGGATGGAGAGACAGATGGATACACTGAAACCGTTTAGGTTAGGAGGAGGAGGAGGAGGAGGAGAAGGAGGAGGAGGAGGAGGAGGAGGAGGAGGAGGAGGAGGAGGAGGAGGAAGAGGAGGAGGAGGAGAAGGAAGGAGGAAGGAGGGAGGAGAAGGGAGGAGGAGGAGGAGAAAGAGGACGAGGAGGAGGAGGAGGAGGAGGGAGAGGAGGAGGAGGAGGAGGAGGAGGAGGAGGAGAGAGGAGGAGGAGGAGGAGGAGGAGGAGGAGGAGGAGGAGAGGAGGAGGAGGAGGAGGAGGAGGAGGAGGAGGAGGAGGAGGAGGAGGAGGAGGAAGGAGGGAGTAAGAAGAGGAAGGAGGGAGTAGAAGGAGGGAGGAGGAGGAAGGAGGGAGGAGGAGGAGGAGGAGGAGGAGGAGGAGGAGGAGGGAGGAGGAGGAGGAGGGAGGAGGAGGCGAAGGAGGAGGAGGAGGAGGAGGAGGAGGAGGAGAGACGAGGAGGAGGGAGAGGAAGAAGAGGAGGAGGAGGAGGAGGAGGAGGAGGAGGAGGAGGAGGAGGAGGAGGAAGGAGGAGGAGGAAGGGAGGGAGGAAGGGAGGAAGGGAAAGGAAGGGAAGGATCGAAACCATGATCTAAATCGATGATGGTGGCCTACTCTTGCACTTGATTATTCAGGCACGAAATCGTCAACACTGGTGCTGGGGCCTGTTCTCTTTGTAGGCCTACTGTACACTACTCCTCTGTCCACTATCATCCAGCAACATGCAGTCAACCATTATCTTTTCGCAGACGACACACAACTTGAACAACCATGCAAGCCCACAGAAAGCCGAGAACTGGTGCATATTCTTGAGAAGTGTTCTTCTGATATTAAAGCCTGATATATATATATCATGCTATGTACAATGTTATGTAAAACAATACAGTAGATATTGACACTTTTAGCGTCTCACAACTAAAGAAAACTTGTTCATCATCACAACTGGTTGAATCACAGTCTGTTCAACTTCAAGTCATTCCTGTGTCAAAAGCAGCTCTAATTGAGCCCAAACTGATAAGAAAAATGTACAGTGTTTAAACACTTGTCACCCAAGAGGTGTACGGGCGATTATAATGTAAGAGTACATGTTATTTACACTTACTAAAATAAGCTTTACCCATGCTTCAAAGCTAAATGTCATGTACATACAACCCAAGTCGCGTTTCCCTGCATCCAGCTGCCGATCACCCTACATGCGTATAGACTGAATTGTGACGAGACAACACCTGTCTAGTTATCACCGAAAGACAAATTTCTTAATTTCATAGAATAATGTATGTGCATTGCAATAGCTCTAGTTTTCCACGTAGGCCCTATCTTGTCCGTCTACCAAGAATCGGTACCCAGCCTAATTGGGGTTAATATATATTCACGGACATAAGAAACGCGAAAAAGTTAGTCCGCCTTCGCCATACCCTAACACGTCCGTATGCTTCATCAATGCAGAATCTGCACTCACCTGTGAACACCACACGTCTTCACTGTTGCCTGCGCCAGTTGATTCTACCCTGAGCCAAAGATAATAGTGTAACCTATAATCTTTGCCTGAGCCCACTGGAGACGAGCCTGGCAATGACGATGAGTCAGCACTGGTCCTGGAGCTGGACGTCGGTTTAGTAGCCTGTTCTCGTTGAGGTGACGGCGCACTGTCCTGGCGCTGACTCGACGTTGGGCATTGCCTGGCAAGTTTGCTGATGTGGTAGTCGCCTTCAGGAACTTTTCTTGCCGATGGCTTCTTAAAATGTAGCAATCTTGCTGAGGGGTCGTAGCTCGAGGCCTGCCTGACCGTGGTCCATCAGCAACCGTGCCAGTCGGCTGGAAACGGTGCTCTAGACGGTAGATAGTCGAGAGGTGAACATTGAATAAGTTTGCGACTCTTCTGTGAGGAACACGTAGCCTCCAAATGGCCAAGCGCTCGGTTGCGTTCGTGTGCGCTAAGTCTTGGCATCGCTGCTGAGGACTGATGAAAAGGAAAGAGAACATTTTCAGGCCTGCTTTTTATTGAGGTACAATCCCTGAACAATTGTCTCAAGTTCTTTGGTAATATATAGAGAAAAAATGATCGGCGACTCACTTGCTTTACACCAACCGGGCAATCGAACAGTTCTAATTGCATTGAGTTCCACCTAACGCAGGCATGTACTTGGGAATACACACATTTGAACATTTTGATGAACTTTGTTGACACACCAGTTTTCAATGACACCTTCCATAGACATGTTCTGTCCACTGAGTCGAAAGCTTTCTTAAAATCTATAAAATCTGCGTAAAGCTTTCCCCGACCCACGCCATAGACATTAATTCTTAACTATTTCTGAACGAAGGGTAAAAATGTGGTCAATCATAGAATGTTCGGATCGGAAGCGCAAGCCTGCCTGCTCGAAACTTATTTTGTTGCGGTCTTCTGCCCACGTCTTCAGGCGTTCCGTCAGAATGGATAAAAACTACTTACTCATAACACTAAGCAGAGATCGAGATTCCTCAATAATTCGATGGGTTACGCTTATCACCTCCTTTAAACAGAGGAATAATAACGGAACGACGTACCCCACTTATGGGGACTGTCTATAATACAGGTAACAAAAACTCGGTGAGGAAAGGCAATACTGCATGCATGGTGACCAGCTATAATTTGGATCAACGGCCGGGTCACTTGGAATTTCGTCCACTCCTGGTGCCTTCCCCCTCTCATCCTACTTATCGCCCATTTTATTTCCCCCTAGAGATGGAGAGAGAGAGAGAGAAGAGAGAGAGAGAGAGAGAGAGAGAGAGAGAGAGAGAGAGAGAGAGAGAGAGAGAGAGAGAAGAGAGAGAGAGAGAGAGAGAGAGAGAGAGAGAGAGAGAGAGAGAGAGAGAGAGAGAGGGAGGGAGAGGGAAGCAGGGAGACAGAAAGAAAGAGGGAGAGAGACAGACAGAAAAAGGGAGGGAGACAGACAGACAGATAGACAGACAGCTAGACGTACAGACAGACAGACAGACAGACAGACAGACAGACAGACAGACAGACAGACAGACAGACAGACAGACAGACAGACAGACAGACAGACAGACAGACAGACAGACGGACGGACGGACGGACGGACGGACGGACGGATGGACGGGCGGACATGCAGGCAGAGGAGAGAGAGAGAGAGAGAGAGAGAGAGAGAGAGAGAGAGAGAGAGAGAGAGAGAGAGAGTATGCAGTTTAATGAATGCATCAACAAACATTTGAGTTTGAATCAATTTGACAACCAAAGTGCAGTGCTGCTACAGTGACTTGTCTCGTTCTGATTGTGCACCATACATATCCGACTCAAAGTCAATGCGAACTTCTGTACGTCGATCGTTCCTCACAGATATGCGTGGCATAACAAATCTTTGTCGTTTTGTTTTACTTAATATATATATATATAATATATATATATATATATATATATATATATATATATATATATATATATATATATATATATATATATATATATATATCCACAAAATAAAACATTTCTGAAGCAATTTCCTTTCCAACACGATCTTTCGTGAAAAAGAATGTAGGGATTTTGTCATCTTAAATTAGAAATGTAAAAAAATCCTTTCCCTCCTGCAACCCAAAGAACCCACGTGACCCAATTGAGCTATATATATATGGGGAAGTTGGCCATTACGTAAGCAGCGACAGTTCTAAACTGAGTTGTCTCCCTCAGAAAGGTGAAGGTCATCATAATAAAGATGGCTCAGAAAGAAAGAGACTGCTGTGCTGCTGTTGAAGCTGACCTTAACAAAGTAATCCAAAAATTCACAGGTCTTCATGAACACAGTCAGACGACCTTACATAATCTCATACAAAATATCGAGGAGGTGCGACAAGGACTTGCCGAAGGTAGGTACTAAAACAGTAAAAACTCCTGCTTGACAAAACCGTCACCGTGTCTCTAATGACTAATCCACCGAGCACAATGAAGCCTTTTGATTTTATTCGTTTTTTCTGCGTCGCGGGATGTCTAAATTCACCGTGCCTGTTCAGATTTTGATTTTCAGAAAATGATTACCAGCAGAAGCTTAGTTGTCATTCGAGTTTTGCTTCGCTGTTCTTGTTCGAGCGGTTCTAAACACAAAAGAATGCTCTGTAGTCTGTTCTCGGCTCAGGTAAACAATGTAGAATTGCTCTGGCCATCATTGTCTGAAGCCCCGGATTGTGAAAAGTACATGACTATCCACCGCCTCATTGTTACCGTAGGGACAACGACATACGTTACACGTATTATTACGTTTTTTTAACCGTTGATTGGAAAGCTTATGTATCGGAGGGTATACCCATGATACAGATAGTGTGTATTATTGGTTATAAACATTATTTCAGTCTTATGTTTATTTGAGATTACAGTTAAAGAAAAATATATTCGTCTTTGGGAAAGTGCAACATTGCTGTCAAGACCTTCATCATCCACTGCCTGAATCAGTACACATAGATTTTAAAATAGTGATCAATACAAGATGCTGGTTATTCAGGAAAATAAATTCTCTTCCCGAAACGTATGATGTATGTATGTATGTATTTTGGCTCTTATATAGCGCCAATCTCACACCCAATCTGCTGATCACATGCAACTGCACATGAGTAAAGCAAGCCAAAGTGTCATAAGTGACAAAAAAGATTTTCAACCACTGCATATGTTTATACTATAGCATGTGTAATGAATGTTCAACTTGAGTGTGAATTTACAGAAGACAATACATTGCGAAGGCTTGGCTGTTCCAAAACTGCCCGTGACTTGCATGGTTTATCCATACAGTCACAACAGATGAAATTAAATGATGAACATGGCAACAAACCTTCACATTTGCTGATTTGGTTGATACCAGTGCTTGAAAATATATGAAGATTCTCACATGATGGAAAATATTGAACGATGTTTAGTTGCCATTCCCCCCCCCCCCCCCCCCCCCCCCCCATTTTTTTATACATTTGCCACAGGTGGAGTGATCTGTTTAGTCTATTTAAAGATAAGTGCACTTTTGAAAAGACTATAACGTATTGTGATAAAGTCACACATATATTGACTAGACCAAAAGAGAAAATAGTTGTGGTTACGGTAACATGGGGGGGGGGGGGGTTCTTTAGGTCAACCCACACATTAACTTTTTTTAAAAGAAAAGGCCAGAATAAACATAAATCAAAATTTCTCATTCACTGAAAAAAAAAATTAAAACTTAATGATGGATTCCCTGAGTACTCGTGGGGCTGGGAAGATGGCACAGCTCACATTTCATTAATACCATCAATTTCTTTTTCTTTTCTCTCCTTCTTCTGTCTTTGTTTGCATGATTGAAAAATAAGTTTAAGGTTGGCAGGGGAAAAAAGGGTCAGCCAGGTCATCTCAACCACAACTATTTTTTGAGGGGGCCAATCATCTCGCCATTTGTTCCATTCCACAAACTGATTGAACATCTGTTGAGATTTGTAGAGTCCTATGTCAAAGATGGGCAAGAGTACTGAGGTGCTGAGAATTGGTGTGACACAAATATTTCAAAATAAACTTTCTGATACAGTAATGATACACTCTTCATTTCACATAAATATGATGCATTAGGTGATGTCTAAACTGTACAGAAAAGAAAAACTGAATGCAATGTTTAGTTTAGTTGTATTTGAAGAAGACAGTTTGGAGTCTCATCTTAACTTGACACCACCACTCATTCAGAAAAAGAGCCACAAAAGATAAACTATTCAACACAAAAACTTTATTGCAGCTTCAACATCCAAGTATTAATGATATTTTTGCTCCTAGGTCAAGAAGAAATGAAATAAAACCATAATTGTTAGTCAAATTAGAGGTTAGCATTCGTCTTAACTCAACTTTACACCACAGCCAATTTTCATGTCACACTTTGGTGTCAAGTTAAGATGAGACTCCAAACTGTCTTCTTCAAATACAACTAAACTAAACATTGCATTCAGTTTTTCTTTTCTGTACAGTTTAGACATCACCTAATGCATCATATTTATGTGAAATGAAGAGTGTATCATTACTGTATCAGAAAGTTTATTTTGAAATATTTGTGTCACACCAATACTCAGCATCTCTGTACTCTTGACTAGATGAGTTGTTCTACCCTGACATCTTGCCTTCAGATATTAAAACTGATGTAGAATATGTCCTTAACCCTTCCCCCCAGGGTCATAATTAGGACTTTTTGGTCTGTCAGTGCTAGAATTAAAAAGGCTTCATTTCAAGGATGAGACTCCTACCCTTTTCTGTTGCACATGCTCTTCTAACTATTTGTAATGGGGAAGTGGGTTTTCGGAAGTATCTCACCTGAGAGAGACTTGGTTTTTGCTGGTTCAACTTCAAGGTTGGTAGTCCGACGACTGTGTAGAGGTTGAAATGGAAGGTTGGAGTGAGTGAAAGTTGAGTTCTGACCCGAGGTGATGAGCGGTGTTCGCTCTGAGATCTGAATAGAGATGTTAGAGAGAGCAAGAAGACAGCGATCAGTCTGCCTACTGGGAAGAGAGAGGAGAGATCAGTCTGCCTACGGAGAGGGGAGGAGAGAAGAAAAGATAAGTCTGCCTACTGCGAGGAGAGAGGAGAGATCAGTCTGCCTACTGCGAGGAGAGAAGAAGAGATCGGTCCGCCTGCTGGGTGAGAAGAAGAGAGAAGAGGAGGACGAAGCACCAAAGAGTGAAGAAGAAGAGAGAGAAGAGGAGGGCGACGCTCCAAAGAGTGAAGAGGAAGAGAGAGAGAAGAGGAGGGCGAAGCACCAAAGAGAGAAGCAGACGAAGAGAAGAGATCGGCTCCACACACACAGCAGAGATGGGCAGAGAGAGAGAGAGAGAGCGGGCAGAGTTGGAAGGTTGGTGTGAGAGTTTTTACACAGGTCGATAGTTTTTACTTGTCGAGGGCTGACCTACATGCTTTTATGTTTTATAATAGAAGGCTGACCGACATTTTACTTGTGCTTTTTTCATTTTTCCCATTGGGAGTTGAGTAGAGGAAGAGTAGGTGTAAATTTTATAAGATTGGGTTATTGAGGATGTTGTGTTTGAGCCATATACCAATGTAACATTCTTTTTTTTTTCTTTTCTACCCCTGTTACGGGCATGTTTTATGTTGAAACTATAAAGACATGTAAGTAACCCAGGACCTGTTTTATTTCGTTTTTGTGGATCCCCGTAACACTATTCCACAAAATATAGCAAAACCTATACCAGAAGTAATCACAGTTCAACAAAGAACAAATCCATGTCATTGTTTTTAGAAAATGTTATTTTGTATATTAATAATAAGCATATTCCACTCATAACTAGCAGCATATGTTACAACTACTAGGGAAAGGGTTAAAACAAGTGCATAGGATGTCTGGAAAGCCTTGTTGTGCAAATACTGCTGCCACTAACACCACCACCACTACTGCTGCTGCAGCTGCTGCTACTGCCTCCACTGGTGCTACCATTGCTGCACCTGCTGCTACTGCTGCTGCTACTTATATTGCTGCTTCTAATGATATTATCATTACTACCTCAGTGCAATGCCACTAGCTTTCTCCTTGTCTGTTGTCAGCCCCAGAGAGCCAGGACCTCTCAGCTACACAGACGTTGATCATCACACAGGCCCTGAAGCGTGTACACGATACCATCACCCGTCTGAGCACAGAACACAAGGAACTGCATGGATCTGTGTCCAAGATAGGCAAAACTGTGGACAGAGTGAGTGTGATAGGAGCTGAATGTTCTCACCCAGAGGGGTGTGGAGAGGTGGTGGGCTGGAACAGAGGAGACTGCATATACATGTACATCTGTGTGTGCATGTGTGTGTGAAAGGAAAGATTGGGAAGAGGGATTTTCGGGGTGGGGGGTAGGTACTGTCTTCCAACTAGAAATTCAGTTGCTGCCAGTGAGTGATGAATGCAAGAAGGTAACTTGTAATGTCCCTTTCCCCTTGGACTGCTGTATGCATGGCATGGAGTGTGAAATTTTACACGTTTTGTTAAGCTAGACCTAGACAAAATTATGAGGGGAAATTTTTGAAATGCAATTTCAAAAACTTTGCCACAGTTTGATCTCTCATGCAACCTCACTATACTTTTGTGTAGCTTAACTCACTTGCAACGTAGGTTTTTCAAGCATTTAAAAAAATCTAACAAAAATAGAAAGCCATGAAATAATTACAAAAGCTATATATCAAATAAAAGATATTTATTCACTTAATTCAAACAAATCATGATCAAAATGTTTCAATGTGCATGATTTGAGTTATATCTACTGAAATAATGCATGTAATCAGCAAAAAAAAAAAAAAAAAGTTCAAAAATCGTCAGTCAAGTTGCAAGAATTGAAAAATGCTGGAATGGTGCCTTCAAAAAAAAAAAATCTGAAATGCAAAAACAATGCCAATATATTTACCTATATTCTGATAGCATTTGCAATATAAAAAGGCACATAGAAAAGAAAAATCACTATATAAATTGATAGATTTTCACGGAAAAGTAGTTGTTGGCCATTTTTGCAAAACATAGGGTGTTCACATAAAAAATTCACTGATTCAAACTCCCCTCAAAAGAAATCACAAAGAAAGGTAACTCACTGTGGAAAAGTGGTCTCTTCATAATTCTAAACTGGAGTTGCCTCCCTTAGACCATTCGTGAAAATACAGGAATGTTTTGAAGGCAACGCCTCATATGAGGCATTACGTTGCCAGAAAGTTAAAATAGTTACCGTCTCATAGAATGATTACCAATGCACATGACTTGTGTATTATTCCTGCCATTTGGTTTAAAGCCAATGATCTCATGAATGACAATTCTCCACAGAATCATCAGCACATGACAGTGTTTGTGTGCAATCCTCCCCCTTCTCTTTTCAGAACTTTGTCACTGACTTCAATGTCATCACACCTGACCCCATGTTTGAGGCAGGGCCCCAGAGCCAGGTGCTGAACGAAGTGCTGTGTGAGCATTTCCTGCGCCAGGGCATGCTGGACATTGCTGAGGCTCTCAACCAGGTGTGTGGCCAGGGCAGTGGTGCTGTGTCTTGTGTGGCAGTGGTCCACTGCAGGGCAGTGGTGCTGTGTCTTGTGTGGCAGTGGTCCACTGCACGGTAGTAGTGCTGTGTCTTGTGTGGCAGTGGTCCTCTGCAGGGTAGTGGTGCTGTGTCTTGTGTGGCAGTGGTCCTCTGCAGGGCAGTGGTGCTGTGTCTTGTGTGGCAGTGGTCCTCTGCACGGTAGTGGTGCTGTGTCTTGTGTGGCAGTGGTCCTCTACAGGGCAGTGGTGCTGTGTCTTGTGTGGCAGTGGTCCTCTGCACGGTAGTGGTGCTGTGTCTTGTGTGGCAGTGGTCCTCTACAGGGCAGTGGTGCTGTGTCTTGTGTGGCAGTAGTCCTCTGCAGGGCAGTGGTGCTGTCTTGTGTGGCAGTGGTCCTCTGCAGGGCAGTGGTGCTGTGTCTTGTGTGGCAGTGGTCCTCTGCAGGGCAGTGGTGCTGTGTCTTGTGTGGCAGTGGTCCTCTGCAGGGCAGTGGTGCTGTGTCTTGTGTGGCAGTGGTCCTCTGCAGGGCAGTGGTGCTGTGTCTTGTGTGGCAGTGGTCCTCTGCAGGGTAGTGGTGCTGTGTCTTGTGTGGCAGTGGTCCTCTGCAGGGCAGTGGTGCTGTGTCTTGTGTGGCAGTGGTCCTCTGCAGGGCAGTGGTGCTGTCTTGTGTGGCAGTGGTCCACTGCAGGGCAGTGGTGCTGTCTTGTGCGGCAGTGGTCCTCTGCAGGGCAGTGGTGCTGTCTTGTGTGGCAGTGGTCCTCTGCAGGGCAGTGGTGCTGTCTTGTGCGGCAGTGGTCCTCTGCAGGGCAGTGGGCTGAGGTTGATGTTCTGATGCTTTATTGGTCAGGCTGGCCACCCTTCATAATGATAATTATGTTCAGGTGACAGTGAACAAAGAGTTCTTGTTTAGTAAGCTGAACAATTCGTCAATTGTCATGGTTGATAGACCTTCTTCTAACATGAACATGTCTATGTTTGAGAGAGTAGTAGATAAACATAGCTACATCCCTCATCATTTTTTGATTCTCCTTCCAGTAAATAAAAATACCACATTTGGTTATTTCTATGTAGGTGTCTATGGAGATATTTCTTCATTCAAGGGACAATTCAATAAGAACTGTTTCTTGTCCTCAATGCACATACATTGGGTACATCATACATCATCAGATTCTGCAAGTTGGTGGACCACCTGTTCATCTTAAAATCATTGATGACAAAACAGAAATGCATAAATGCATTGCAACATTTTCTTATGGTCAGGCTAGACAAGTATTCTTCTAAAGTAGTTTTGAAGGACAAATACCAATGAAATCTTATGCTGCTTATACAGTGTTCATGCCATGTTTAGTGATGACAATCTTTTGGCTGAGGAGTTGTGGAACTAATGGTTCTTAATGACAACAAGGATGATGATAATCTTTATTGTTATCTTTTCTTTCTTTCTGTAGTCTATTTATACAATCAACTGTATGCTAATTCTCTGGAGATCTTTTATCCAAGATATCTATAGTGCAGCTTGTGATATGTGAAGAGCAACATTTTAGAGGATGGAATGCACACTGCTTGGCCCTGTCACTTCAGACGTACAGTAACTGCCTCAACTGCCCATGATGTTGTCTCTGTGACTGACTTGTACTGCTATCCACAGTGTATGTTTGATATACAGTGCTGCTTTTACCTGTGCATATTTATCTAATGTATTTTTTCTGACCTTGATCTTTTTGGTGTTTGTTACAGGATGCTGAGCTGAACTTGAAAGATGAACATAAAGAGCCATTTTTGGAACTGCACAGAATCACCAATGCCCTGAAGCAGAAGGATCTTGGCCCAGCTCTGGAGTGAGTGCTGTGGAAAGCATTTCTGGCAGTGCTGGAAAGCTGCTGAATGAGTCGTTCCTGCTTTTGTCATTGATTTTGCTCTGTTTATTAAAACACGTGTGATAAACTACAGCATTAGTAGCTGCATTCAGATAAATGGTTCTCTTCTCATGAAATCTAAATGGTTTCAATGCAGTTCCTCTTGTCAATCTGCTGTCTCATTACTTCTGTGCACATGGCACAAAATATCAATATCATTTATATTACATGAATACTTTATCTTTAGTTTGAACATTGTGCTGAATAACAAAGCTTACCTGAATGATTTCAGTCAATTCTAGTTGATGTGGGGGCTTAGATTAGTAAAATATATAATTCATTATATAATTTTCCTCATTAACACTGAAGTGAAAACTTTGCCTTCCTCCGAGAAGGTGGGCCCAAGGCATCTTTGGGGATGAGTGGGGGCAGGGCTCTGGCTTCACTCATTTATTGACCCATCCACGACACACCCCTTTCTCGCGAGAGATCGCGTGGTATCACATGCAGGCGGCAAATTGGCTTCGACGCGAACGCCAACTGAATCATTGAGTTGTATTCCGGACAGCATTTGTGACTCATTTTTGCCGTGACAGTGAGAAGATTTCTCAGACTGTGATAGACAGGGGTATGAATAAATACTACTCATGTTATTTAGACGAAATTAAGATCTATGAGCAAGAAGATTCAACGGTGGAGGTGACAGCTCGGGAAGTGCTGGCATCTGCGTGACAATGAGCGTCGTATCTGTCTGTTGTCAGGTGCCTGTAAAATGTTGATCAAGTGTTCCAGTGATCAGGTAGTTAAGTTTAAAACGGATTGAGCGCCTTGGGTTGGTGTAGAGTCGCTATACAAAACTACTACCTTTACCTTCACTAGTTGCATTGATGAGAAAGAAATTTACCAACCACGTTCGATTCAAAGATTTCGGTCATGCTATTTACCGAAATGGCGCTAATGGCTTCGAAATGGCTTTGAAATGAGCATACATATCGTTACCCCCTTCTTGAATATGATATATTTAAGCTATTCTAATTAAACCAGAACTATATTTGACCAAATTACGTTAAAAACAGCAACATTTTGAAACACAGACATGCGGTCGCCATTTTGATCATCATCCTGGATGGAAATGGCGACCGCATGTCTGTGTTTCAAAATGTTGCTGTTTCTAACGTAATTTGGTCAAATATAGTTCTGGTTTAATTAGAATAGCTTAAATATATCATATTCAAGAAGGGGATAACGATATATATGCTCATTTCTAAGCCATTTCGAAGCCATTAGCGCCATTTCGGTAAATAGCATGACCCGAAGATTTGATCGAGACAGGGGTGAACCTTTGCGCTTCGGCTTACGTTGGATGGGATATATTCTGTTCTAATCCTGGAGCTTTGTATAACCGTGCTCTACCCAAAATCTCAGAACTACCATCACGACAGACAAGCTGTGTAATGAGATGGTAAGGTACATAGGCATCATCCTCGCAATGAAGCGTTACTGTACGTCTATCCTCACTCAACCCTCACGCTCCCTCCCAAAATTTGCTTCCTGAAGCCTAGAAATGAATAAACTTATGTTAAACAACAGTAATGTTCAATTTAAAATGCAGATCTGAGACTCACCCCCGCGCAGACTCCTTTGTTTTTATTAAGCCGGTTGAGATTTAGCTGATCGTGTGGCCGGCAGCACGCCTTGATCCACGCCATGGCATCGGCTCTTCTGCTTTTTACAGAGGGAAATTGATGCAATTTGCCTCCTACTATTTTATCGGGATATCGTTGATCACCAGAGCATGTGCCCCACTGGCAGTGAACAACCATTTTGTTGTGGTTGTGCGATAGGCTAGAACCGAAGCGAAAACGCGTGATGGAGTCAAAGAGACGCTGCTTCCAGACAGTGCCGTATTTGTGGTACTAGTGTGAGCCAGAGAAGTCTGCACAAAAAATAGACTAGTTCCGCATCAGCGATTGGCTAAGCCCAGCGACCGCGTGGGCCCTGTGGATGGGCTAATACTGAAGCGGAAAGCTTATCCTCTATATAGATGGCCCAAGGCACCATTTCTCATGCTATGAATAAACTCATTAACACTGTCTTCCTCTGTGCAGGTGGGTCCAATAATACCATTTGTGTGTGGATAAGTGAACTCGTTAACAATGCCTTCCTCAGTGTAGATGGGCCCAACAGCACCATTTTTGTGCTATAGATAAACTCATTAACACTGTCCTCCTCTGTGTAGGTGGGCCCAACGGCACCAGCGACAGCTGCTTGAGCAGAACAGTCCCTTGGAGTTCAAGCTGCACCGCCTCAAGTTCATCAGCTTGCTGAAGCAGGGTCCCCAGTGCCAGACAGAGGCCCTCCGATACGCCCGCAACTTTTCCCCCTTTGCCCATCTGCATGCCAAAGGTGGGTATCTGACCCTGCCACTGCGTCTCATATTCTGCCCTACTGTTGTTGTTGCTCCTTGCCTGACCTCTTCCAGTTGTTGCAACCTGCCCTGCTCTAATTGCCTGAATATGTCCTGCTGTGGTTGCTCTGTATCTGTCCTGCTGTGGTTGTTCTGTATCTGTCCTGCTGTGGTTGCTCTGTATCTGTCCTGCTGTGGTTGCTCTGAGTCTGTCCTGCTGTGGTTGCTCTGTATCTGTCCTGCTGTGGTTGCTCTGTATCTGTCCTGCTGTGGTTGCTCTGTATCTGTCCTGCTGTGGTTGCTCTGTATCTGTCCTGCTGTGGTTGCTCTGTATCTGTCCTGCTGTGGTTGCTCTGTATCTGTCCTGCTGTGGTTGCTCTGTATCTGTCCTGCTGTGGTTGCTCTGAATCTGTCCTGCTGTGGTTGCTCTGTATCTGTCCTGCTGTGGTTGCTCTGAATCTGTCCTGCTGTGGTTGCTCTGTATGTGTCCTGCTGTGGTTGCTCTGTATCTGTCCTGCTGTGGTTGCTCTGTATCTGTCCTGCTGTGGTTGTTCTGTATCTGTCCTGCTGTGGTTGCTCTGTATCTGTCCTGCTGTGGTTGTTCTGTATCTGTCCTGCTGTGGTTGTTGTGTATCTGTCCTGCTGTGGTTGTTGTGTATCTGTCTTGCTGTGGTTGTTCTGTATCTGTTCTGCTGTGGTTGTTGTATCTGTCCTGCTGTGGTTGTTGTGTATCTGTCCTGCTGTGGTTGTTCTGTATCTGTCATGCTATAGTTCTGTATCAGTCTCACAGTGGTTGTTGTGTATGTGTCCTGCTGTGGTTGCTCTGAACCTGTCCTGTTGTAGTTTACCTGCCCTGTTTCATTGCTTGATTCTTGCTCTGCTCTAGTAATGAATGCCTTGCCTTAATGATACAGTAGCTGAAACCAGAAACAGTTGGCATGTTATAAGCAGTTTTCTTAGAAGTGAAACATATTGGATGCCATGAATTGGCTGACATATAAATATTGTAAGGTATGCATTGTATAAGTCCAGGTTTGATATTGATTTGTTTGTTTGTTTGTGATATCATCTAGCAGGTACAAGCACAAGCTGTGTAGGGTTTGTTGATATTGGTTGAACATCTTTAATTTGGAAAAGTGTGAAACCTCTTCATGGTTTGTTGAATAGCTGTTTGTATTTTTCTTTATTTGTTTGATTGATTGAAAGGAGCATGACTGCAGTGTAGCCATTGGGCTGTCTCATTGTAGAACTGCAGACACTGATGGGAAGTCTGCTGTACCTGAGGTCAGGCATTGAGAAGACACAGTATGCTGCTCTCCTGGATGGCATCTACTGGGATGAGATTTGTGATGTCTTCACTCGAGAGGCCTGTGCCCTCATGGGGCTTTCAGTGGAGAGTCCTCTCAGCGTCAGGTAGGGGCCCGACACAACAATGCAGTCATCAACTAGAGAGCGCTAGGGAGCGCAAACCTCCGCCAAGGCAGCCACAGCAGTGGAGGTATCACAACACCTGTGCCTTGGCCTGTATGGTTCAGGCAGCGTGTTCTGCTAGCCAGGCCTGACACTACAGTTCAATTTAGCACCTGCTAGCAGCCTCTTGAGTGTGGAGTGCCTATGCTGGCTTGTAGCAAGTGCTGGCTTATGGCCTACATTGATAGAATTTCTTTTTATGGTTGTAATTCCAAAATGATTGTTCCTTGGATGAAATCTTGCATCAACTCATCATAAATCAATATGAACTTTTGGAGTCATTTTGTCAAGTAATGAATGAAGCAATGAATGAACTAACTAACCAACTGGAAAACACTTCTTGGCAGAGGTAACAACAGACAAACTGCAACTTTGCTGGGGTCCTGGTGAGAAGATGTGATGTTCATGTGTTGGTTTGAATGTGCATAAAAATGACTTTGAAAGGTGAAAGATTTTTCACTAAATAGCAAATTTATGCAGTTTTAACAGTGACTAGTCTGAATTGTAAACATTTTTTCTTTCCTATGAATAATGGTGTCACAGATATATATTTGCTTTGTGATTCTGATGTCTGCAAGTGATTAGCATTGATTAATTTGTACTCATTGCAGTGCAAAAATTCCCATCCTATATCTATGGAATGATACTAGTTTCAAGAAAATATCAATAGAAAATTCTCTGTCTGTATCTCTCTCTCTCTCTCTCTCTCTCTCTCTCTCTCTCTCTCTCTCTCTCTCTCTCTCTCTCTCTCTCTCTCTCTCTCTCTCTCTCTCTTGGTCTGTCTCTGTCTGTCTCTGTCTCTGTCTCTCTCTGCCACTGTCTCGGTCTCTGTCTGTCTGCCTGCCTGCCTGCCTGCCTGTCTGTCTGTCTGTCTGTATGTCTGTCTGTCTGTCTGTCTGTCTGTCTGTCTGTCTGTCTGTCTGTCTGTCTGTCTGTCTGTCTGTCTGTCTGTCTGTCTGTCTGTCTCTCTCTCTCTCTCTCTCTCTCTCTCTCTCTCTCTCTCTGTGTCTCTTGTCTCTCTCTGTGTCTCTTGTCTCTCTCTGTGTCTCTTGTCTCTCTCTGTGTCTCTTGTCTCTGTCTCTGTCTTTCTGTCTCTCTGTCTCTCTCTGTCTTTCCCTGTCTCTCTCTGTCTTTCCCTGTCTCTCTCTCTGTGTCTCTTGTCTCTCTCTGTGTCTCTTGTCTCTCTCTGTGTCTCTTGTCTCTCTCTGTGTCTCTTGTCTCTGTCTCTGTCTTTCTGTCTCTCTGTCTCTCTCTGTCTTTCCCTGTCTCTCTCTGTCTTTCCCTGTCTCTCTCTGTCTTTCCCTGTCTCTCTCTGTCTTTCCCTGTCTCTCTCTGTCTTTCCCTGTCTCTCTCTGTCTCTCTCTCTCTGTCTCTCTCTCTCTCTGTCTCTCTCTCTGTCTCTCTCTCTGTCTCTCTCTCTCTCTCTCTCTCTCTCTCTCTCTCTCTCTCTCTCTCTCTCTCTCTCTCTCTCTCTCTCTCTCTCTCAGACACACATGATTATATATACTCACACTCTTGCACAAACTCTCTTTATTTGAGAGAAAAAAGAAGAAAAAAAAGAATCTGTTCTTGAATAAACAGACATAGTGTCATGTGAGGTGAATCATTACCTCCATCAATGAGATTATGATTTACCCTTGGTTTGTTAGTCAGTTAGCAAAATAACTCAAACAGTTCACAATGGATTCTGATGAAATGTGGTGCAAGGCCAGGGTTTCACCCAAGGAATAATCCATTAAATTAGCGATGTTATCAGTGGTCTAGTTTTGGATTTCCAAGCATCAAGAGAAATTTTATCACATATCACATAGTTGATGATGTCAAACTATTGATGACACCAGAGTATGTGTTCTGCACCTGGAGACCTCCAGCAGATGCCCAAATGAAGTAAACTTTGTACAATACAATACAATACAATACAATACAATACAATACAACTTTATTTGTCCCACAACAGGCAATTCAAGTAAACTTTATGAGGCAGCAATAAAATAATCAAATAATAATCATAGTAAAGAATACATTAAAATAATGTGATGGGATAAATAGATATGAAAAGAAACAGCACAATCGCACGCACACATACACTCCATGCAAACCTCAGCCTCCACAGCACATCACAACAACACCAACACAAGCAAGTATGCACAAGAACAAGGCAAAAAAAAACACATCTCGCATCACAATCATCACCACAAGCACCACAGACCAGCAAAAATGTCAGAAAAAAATGCAGTCAAAGGGAAACAATCCACCCAACACAAGTGAGTGAAAATCCAAAGTGACAGCACCAACTAAACCTAAGACCATAGCAAAAACAACAAGAACAACACATCTAACTAACTGTTCAAGAGTCTGAAGGCATATAGAATAAAAAATTTAGAACCTCGGTTCCCTTTAAAGGGAGGCACGGAGTATCGGCGTTTAGATGGAAGCAAAGAGAACTCTCTCCTCAGACAGTGGTCCGGAATTTCCCAAATTCTCACAGCTTTCCTCAAAATTTGCTGATCACAGAAAGAGAAAAGGTCTCTTTGCTTTACTCCAATGATCTTGGAACAGACGTTGACAATAACATTTAAACTGTTTCTATCCTTAACGGTCAAGTTGTTGAACCAACAAACAAATGAAAAAGTCAACAAACTTTCAATAAAAGACTGATAAAACAAAGCAGAGGAATTTCGTGTCAACAGAAGATGATTTGAGTTTTCTCAACAGGTACATTCTTTGGTGACCACGTTTAACGATAGTGTGTGTGTTTACATCCCATTTCAGCTGACTGTCAAAAACTGTTCCCAAATACTTGTAAGTGTCAACAACTTCCACCTCCTCACCATGAATGACACTGGGATGAGTAATATCTTTCTCTCTTCTAAAATAAAAAAGAATCTCTTTTGTTTTTGACACGTTTAGTTCCAAAAAGTTGTCATCGCACCCATCTACAAAATCAGAGAGGGCAAGACCATGATTGTTTTCTGGGCCCTGAAATAGAGACAGCAAAGCAGAGTCATCCGAAAACTTCGCTAAATAACTACCTTCCTGAATGCTTCTGCAGTTGTCTGTGTACAAAATGTATAACAAAGGTGACAACACACAACCCTGTGGAGAACCTGTACATGTGACAACAATGTCAGAAAAACAGCCGTTCACACAAACTCTCTGTCAAACTCTATAGACCATGGAAGGAAAATTGTGGCTTTCTTAGTGGAGGTTGCACTCTCAGAGGGCTCTGCAGTTAGTATCCTAATATCTGTTTCAACCTTACAGAGCTGCCAAGTGTTAGTATCCTAATATCTGTTTCAACCTTACAGAGCTGCCAAGTGTTAGTATCCTAATATCTGTTTCAACCTTACAGAGCTGCCAAGTGTTAGTATCCTAATATCTGTTTCAACCTTACAGAGCTGCCAAGTACTACGATTTAGGCGTAGCATGCTTCGGTTTTGACATGTTTGCTACGATGCTACGATCGTCTGGAAAAACTTCGATTTTTGACTCACATGCGAAGCAAAAGTGAGTCTATGTACTGAGCCGTGTCGTCCGTCCGTCCGGGCGTCCGTCCGTCCGTAAAAAAATTAAACGTTGGATTTTTCTCGGAGACTATTAAGTCTATCAACACCAAATGTGGCATGATGGTGTATGATGACAAGGCCTCAAAAAACATACATAGTGACTTGACCTTGCTTCAAGGTCAAGGTCACAGGAGCCATAAATGTAGTCTCAAAAACAGTCATTTTTCACATTTTCCCAATTTTCTCCCACGTTATTGAGAATGGCGACCTTAGCTACAAGTGGTATATAGGTCAAAGCAAGCCCTATCTTTTGATACCAGTTTGGTTGACCTTGCTTCAAGGTCAAGGTCACAGGAGCTCTTCAAAGTTGGATTGTATACATATTTTGAAGTGACCTTGACCCTGAACTATGGAAGATAACTGTTTCAAACTTAATAATTATGTGGGGCACATGCTATACTTTCATCATGAGACACATTTGGTCACATATCATCAAGGTCAAGGTCACTTTGACCCTTATGAAATGTGACCAAAATGGGGTAGTGAACCATTAAAAGTGACCATATCTCATGGTAGAAAGTGCCAATAAGCACCATTGTGCTTCCTATGTCTTGAATTAACAGCTTTGTGTTGCATGACCTTGGATGACCTTGACCTTGGGTCAAGGTCACATGTATTTTGGTAGGAAAAATGTGTAAAGCATTTCTTAGTGTATGATGTTATTGCTAGGTTTAGTTGTTTGACCTTGACCTTGAAGGTCACCTGAAGGTCAAGGTCATGTAAAGGTCAAGGTCAAGCATGTGAGTCGTATGGGCTTTGCCCTTGTAAAAAAAATGACGTGATTTTTTTTAAGACCTAAAAAAAATCCATTTGTGAAAAGCGAGCGACCCGCGTGCCAGCCTCGAACTGAACTTTTGACCTTCATGTAGAATCATGTACTGTAACCAACCAATCGCGTTACGGTTTAACCCCCAGACGGAAATGCCGGAAACACCCGAAGCGCAGTTGTTTGACCGTAAAAATGCCGTCGAAGCGAAAGACACCCGCAGAAACTGTCGATCTCGCTGCTACTCCCCCAAAGAAGGCACCAAAGTCTCGACACAGTTGTCAGCAGTTTAAAGCAGACTACACCAAGGATTATCCATGTATCGTCAGATCTGCAAATAACTCCTCAGCTGCAAGATGCACGTACTGTCAGTCCGATTTTTTGATTGCTCACGGGGGTCGGTTTAACATCGAGAAACACGTGGGTACTGCCACACACATGAAAAAAGCCGCGAAAAAGCCGAGCAAACCGCTCACTGCCTATTTCAAGCCAGTGACTGCAGAGGATGATCAATCAGTCATTTTAGCAGAATGATTGTTCACATCGTTCCTTGTGGAACATAATATACCCATCAGTGCAGCAGATCACGCGGGGCCACTTTTTCGGAAAATGTTTCCTTTGAACGCGATTGCACAGGAGTACGGATGTGGTCGAACAAAAACCACTGCGGTTGTGAAGTGCCTTGCCCATTCGGCAGTGCAAACATTGGCATTTTCCTTCTTCTGCGTGTGAGCTACGCCTATTTCTTAGATGCTATTCCAAAAAGCTCTGGATGCTACTCTTTGGCATGATGGTGGGTTGGCAGCTCTGACCTTAGCATTTCTGTACCCTGTATTCCTCTTTGTTATTTCTGAATCACAGTAGCATTTGAAGTGCTCTGTGTTAGCAGCCTTGGTACTTAACTTGATTTTGGTGTGGTAGAACACATGCACCTGGTTTTCTTGCAGCATCAATGCTGGCTGCAAGGCCCTCCCACCACTCCTGAGCATTCGACAGGTGATGCAGCAGCGGCAGGTGACAGGGGTCTGGAACAACAAGGATGAGTTGCCTGTAAGTTTCCCAGCTGCTGCCTTGTCTCAGTAGGCCCCCTTGCTTCACAAAGCCCTGCATGCCCTCCAGACTTGAGAACGGGCACAGGGAAGGGGTCTTGAGGGGGAGCCTTACTGCCTTTTTGCTCTAAACCCAAGAGTTGGGGAGAGTTTGTCTTCTTGGGTTGGACAGTTCCTGTTGGATCCTCCTACAGGTCCAAGTGGAGATGCATTTACTGTGTATGTGAATCTCTTCTTGCATGTCATCCCTAAGTGTTGGGTGGGTGAGGTGGGGGTGGAGTGTGTGCTTGTGGACAGATCTGCACTGCAGACAAATGGAGGAAAATGCCATCTCAGTAGATTTCTTTTTTTTTCTTCAATCTTTAAGATTTCTGTTCATTTGGAGACTCCTTTACCTCCTTTTGGTTAGGCTTTCCTTTTCATTGAAGTTTCACACTTCTATAGTGTGTCAGTCTTATGATTATTACCTCTTATTCTTTCTTGATGTTCATGTATGTGATAAAGATGTTGAACCAACTGATTTTAACTTCATAATTTTGTAATTATGCTACATTGTTCTGGCATATTGATGCCTATACTTGTAATATAAATATATCATATATTGTTCTTTATGTCATTTTTGACTCACATGCGAAGCAAAAGTGAGTCTATGAACTCACCCGTTTCGTCCGTCCGGGCGTCCGGGCGTCCGGGCGTCCGAAAACTTTAACGTTGGATTTTTCTCGGAGACTATTAAGTCTATCAATACCAAATGTGGCATGATGGTGTATGATGACAAGGCCTCAAAAAACATACATAGTGACTTGTCCTTGCTTCAAGGTCAAGGTCGCAGGGGCCATAAATGTTGTCTAAAAACAGTCATTTTTCACATTTTCTCAATTTTCTCTGAAGTTTTTGAGATCAGATACCTGACCTATATATGGTATATAGGGCAAAGTAATCCCTATCTTTTGATACCAGTTTGGTTGACCTTGCTTCAAGGTCAAGGTCACAGGAGCTCTTCATAGTTGGATTGTATACATATTTTGAAGTGACCTTGACCCTGAACTATGGAAGATAACTGTTTCAAACTTAATAATTATGTGGGGCACATGTTATACTTTCATCATGAGACACATTTGGTCACATATCATCAAGGTCAAGGTCACTTTGACCCTTATGAAATGTGACCAAAATGGGGTAGTGAACCACTAAAAGTGACCATATCTCATGGTAGAAAGTGCCAATAAGCACCATTGTGCTTCCTATGTCTTGAATTAGCAGCTTTGTGTTGCATGACCTTGGATGACCTTGACCTTGGGTCAAGGTCACATGTATTTTGGTAGGAAAAATGTGTAAAGCATTTCTTAGTGTATGATGTCATTGGTAGGTTTAGTTGTTTGACCTTGACCTTGATGGTCACCTGAAGGTCAAGGTCATATAAATGTCAAGGTCAAGCATGTGAGTCGTATGGGCTTTGCCCTTCATGTTGTATGCATGTGGTGGACAAAGCAAAGTCTGCTCTTGCAGTAATAAAGATGTATTGTATAGTACTGTATTGTATTGTACTGTACTGTATTGTACTGTACTGTATTGTACTGTATTGTATTGTACTGTATTGTATTGTATTGCACATTACGTTTTTCAATGAAACTTACTGAATTTTGTTATGTAGTGGATAGCTTTAGCACAATGATTTCACTGCTGAATCAGGCTTAGTATGACTAGTTTTTGGCAGATGTTTTTCTTCTTGTGTTCTTGGTTTTCTGTGGTGATATGCAGTCTCCTGACAACAGTTGCCATTGCAATCTTAGTGGTAGTGAGATGGCTCTCCTCCTGCATCAGTTCTGGGTGCCTCTCATCAGAAATGACATAGTCTAATGCTCAACTGCTATTGCAGAATGGATTTTCTTAAAGAGAACCCATAGGCCATGAAGGCAGGAGGTGGGAAGAGTGATTTGGAGAGAGAAACAAATGGTATGGAGAATGGCATTTGAAGGGGAAGCACTATCCTTTGAAAAGAGTGTGGAAAGTATCCCTATTTCAAGTGCTTGCAATGTGAATGTGTATGTGTGTCTGTCTGTCTGTCTGTCTGTCTGTAAAGCAAACTTGCCTAATGGTTTTGCTGGCCTCTGCACACACAGGTGGAGATAGAGCTGGGCCGAGACTACCACTACCACTCCGTCTTTGCTTGCCCTATCCTGCGCCATCAGAGCAATGAGAACAACCCTCCCATGCGCTTGGTGTGTGGACACGTCATCTCCAAGGACGCCCTGAACAAGCTGTCCACCGGAAACAAGTAAGTCTCATGCCTGCACACCCACCCAAGTGAAATGCAGCTCTGTCACTTGTCAGGCAGGGTCTTCGGCAATCCTGGCTGGATAAACTCAAACTGGTCAGGATTAATCTTTTCCTGCATTCTCAGTATGGATAGTTATGTAATCTCATTGATAATATGTTTGACATTGATGAAAGCATTGCATAAGTGATTTAAGGTATGGTATGCAATAAATGTACATATTGAATTTAAGACCAGGATGTGCTCATTTGGAGTAAAACATTTCAACATATACTGATATATATTGCAACATAACCTGCATGTTGCAAAGTTTTATTCAATGATGCAGACATTGAGTCAACACCATTTTCATCCTAGATGACTTTCTGAATAATTCATCTGAAGAATCATTGTTTGATGAGAAGATCCTTTCATCAGGAGGAGGATTAGGCTGTTGTACATGCCTGTTATATCGCATACATCACGCCTCATGTGACAGGCCATGTTTTGAAGCCCCTTTTTGTAGCAATAGAAAGTTTGCTTTAGTGCTGACCTTGAAAACAATGGCATAAACGATGATGACTTTGGTGTGTGTAATGAGAGAATGTTCATTCCTTGCATATTCTTGTGGATGAGACCGTCCATGAGAGTAGAAATGTTTAGTTTTTGTATTGCAGGCTTGTGCCAAATCTTGATCAGTGTTGCTTGCACACATGCACGCACACATGCACGCACACATGCACATGCATGCATGCACTCACACACATGCGCACGCACACACACACATGCACACACACACACACAGAGGGGCATGCACACAAACACACACACACACACACACACACAAGCACGAACACACACTCCCTCATTAGCATAATGAATGGTTTGGGAAATGCTTAAGTGACTCTGGGGATGGAGGTAACTCCAGTGCTTTTCTTCTTACGCCATTGTCTTTACTGACTGTCCTCCTTTGCAGAGTGAAGTGTCCATACTGCCTGACTGTCCTCCTTTGCAGAGTGAAGTGTCCATACTTACTGACTGTCCTCCTTTGCAGAGTGAAGTGTCCATACTTACTGACTGTCCTCCTTTGCAGAGTGAAGTGTCCATACTTACTGACTGTCCTCCTTTGCAGAGTGAAGTGTCCATACTTACTGACTGTCCTCCTTTGCAGAGTGAAGTGTCCATACTGCCTGACTGTCCTCCTTTGCAGAGTGAAGTGTCCATACTTACTGACTGTCCTCCTTTGCAGAGTGAAGTGTCCATACTGCCTGACTGTCCTCCTTTGCAGAGTGAAGTGTCCATACTTACTGACTGTCCTCCTTTGCAGAGTGAAGTGTCCATACTGCCCACAGGAGCAAGCACCCACAGAAGCCAAGCAGATCTTCTTCTAAGCCAGCATCCCGTTCTCCTGTCCGCCCCTCCCTTCCACAGACAGCCATGCAATCCTTTCATTTCATCGTACTAGTGGTGGTGTAGGCGCTGTCATCAGGTGACATGGTCTGTACTGTGTCCAGTCTGTAGAACTGTTCTTATGTATTATATCAGGTATCATGTTGTGACCAATGGTTATAAAATTGATATCAACTTTTGTCTATTAGAGTCTCTCGTTTTGTTTCCATTTGCCTCACATATTAAAAGATTCTTGTGGTAATTTTGTGCAGATTTTATTAGAAGTGAGGCAGAAGATGTTTCTCTCTTATGAGGTGGTGTATTATTGAGTTGCATGCTGTATTAACTTTGCAATCATGTTATTCATTAGCTTGTCAATCACTTGATAGCCCTGTTCCATGTTAGCTGTAACTCCCATGACAGACATCTGGAAGCTGTTGCTATCGCCAATCCTGCTGGCTTTGCATGGAAGTGCTTCTGTTGCGTCGCTCTGCTGTAGAGGGATTAGTAGCTTGCAAAAGGAATAATTTCTTGATGTTCTGCTAAAATGTTGGGCAGGGTGCACTAGTCTTGAAGCCAAATGGATCTTTGCTGAGGACTGCCAGCCTGCCCCACCTGGCATGGAGAAGTGAGGAGCAGGAAGCTAGCTTTATGCCCTTGTTTTCCTGGACAGATCTTACCGGAGCCTAGTAGTGTGTGTACATGTATGTGACTGCTTGATAGTCGTGCCAGTAGTGTGTGATTTTCCCATGCTGAGGAGGAAGCAGTGGCTTGTGTTCAACTGGAAGAGGCCCCATGCTCTACAGGAGACACAGGGGGTGGAAGTGTGATTTGGTGGCTGTCAGACCTAGTGGGTGGTGACACTTTGTCTTGCAGGTGGGAGTTGAGCACAATTATATGTCCTGAATTCTGGGACTTATGGAGATGAGCTTGATGCTGGCCTGTGATGTGAAATTCACATGCTATTGGAGATACAGCTGTGTCTTGAGCTTCAGGGAAATCCCCTGCCTGTTTTTCATGTGAATTTGAGCAAGGAAAGCCGATGTAGTTTATATGAACTCACAGATGTTCTGCTGCAATGGCTTTGAATGCTGAGTGGAGTTCATGCTTTGAATGGATCAACTTGGCTCTGTAGAGCTGCTCTGATTTGACTTGAACTCCTCTCATTCATGCCCTTCTCCACTACCACATTTGCTGCTTCCTGCAGCCATTTGAACTTTCTCAGAACTGCAATGCTATATGTCATGCTCTCTCTGATTCATCTCTGCTCTTTGGTTGAGACTAGACAAACAGCATCATGTAAAATTTGCAAAGGTACCGATGCCTGGTGTTTGCTTGTGCTCGAAGTTGTGCATGGATTTTATTGCTGAAGAGATAGACAGCATGCTGGTGAGTGAGTCAGACAAGCACACAGCTGTATGGGGGTGACTTTGTGAGACAGCATGCTGGTGAGTGAGTCAGACAAGCACACAGCTGTATGGGGGTGACTTTGTGAGACAGCATGCTGGTGAGTGAGTCAGACAAGCACACAGCTGTATGGGGGTGACTTTGTGAGACAGCATGCTGGTGAGTGAGTCAGACAAGCACACAGCTGTATGGGGGTGACTTTGTGAGACAGCATGCTGGTGAGTGAGTCAGACAAGCACACAGCTGTATGGGGGTGACTTTGTGAGACAGCTTGAAGAAGAGCTGTAGATGGGCTAGCCGCCAGATTTGCCTTGTAGTTGAGGTAGAGTTTGAAATCTTTGAGATGCTCAGATTTCCTGTAGTCTCCTGCCCTCTGCCAAAGCCACTGCCTGGGTCCAAGTGTGTGGAGAAAGTGGAAGATGTGATTACTAAATGTACATATTGCAGTCTTTAAATTTTTTAAAGAAGCATTGTCTTTTGATAAAGCTGATGTGAGCTGCATTCTGCTTGCCTGCAGTGTTGCATGTTGCGTCCTCATGTCCCATATATGCTGTATTCCCTCTGGGCCTTTTGGTGATGGTGTTGCTGTCTGCATATGCATGAAACTATCATCAGAGCCTTGCCTCTCTTCTTATGCTTGTTTTTGTATGGGGCTGGCTTGTAGGTAAGCACCTTTGTAGTCTCCCTATGACTCCCTCATGACAAGGTATTTCATATCACAAGTAACTGGACGTTGACCGCTTTGAAAATGATCTCATGCTCCTTTGTCCATTTATCAGGTCAGTTTCTGTCATTCTATAAACAGCTGGCAGCAGCCTCTGATCATGAGACTTTATTTGTACTTATTATATATTGGTAAGCTACATAACATTGGTGATACATATGAATTGTCATGGTTCAATGGGACATTTTTGTTGTTGGGTTTGCTGTGTATGTCATCTGCATCACACAACTGATCACGTCTTTCCTCAGGTATTCAGAACTTTGGCTTTTGTATATTTTTCTTACATCTAAATTGTCCATGTGCAGGGTAATGTTCTAGTATTGTTGCAGGTTTTGAAATTCCTTGCAGGAGTGTGTCTTTTTTCAAATAGCCAAGTGTTGAAGATGAAATTTTAAAAAATTCTTGCCGTGAAATTGCCAAAAGATGTAATGAAAATGTGTCCCAAGTATGCACAGAGAAAGTCATGTCATTTTTTTTCATCACAGTTATTAACATATCATTCTTTGTGTAGTTCTGATTCTGTTTTTTAAAAAATGTGTCCATCTTCATATCATTTTAGTTTATGCTCAAGAGCTGATGTGCATAGGGATTTATTCAGCATCTCTGTTTATATCAATGAAGCACTTGCCTTATCTTGAAATTGGTAGAGCTGTTCGTTTTACGAAAGAGTAATAAGGCATTTGCATACTATGATCTGTGGAGAAGTAAATCAGTGTTTGACTTGCAGTCTGTACTGCTTTTCAAAACTGGTTGACAAGGGGCTTCAGTCATAGACCACAGTTTGTCTCACTAACAAAGTATAGGCCAAGTCAGGTGATATTTGACTTTACAGTATCCCACTGAAGGGAAGTTTGCTTGCCTATATATATATATATATATATATATATATATATATATATATATATATATGTATATGAAGTTTGTCAGTTCCCTAATACCTCTTCATTCCGGCTGTGATAATATTGACATTGGATTTCTGGAGGGTAGTTGTTAGAGTTGTGGTATTGCTGGACATCTGCAGTGGCTTTGTTGATGAAACAGTGAGGGTCCTTTGAATGAGAAATGCATGCACACTCACATAGATGCTTCATGCATGCAGACATAGATATAAATCATAAGCATCTTCACAGGCACATGTGCAGACTGTCTGACATGCCGACACAATATTTGGCACACATGATCTGGTCATTTTCAGTCTGCTTTTGGCAGGAATGCTACAGATTTGTCAAGTGTGTGCAATGCTAGAGGGATTATATTACACGTGCACTTGTGTCCACAAAGATTTGTGTTAACCAGTCAGTTGACAGCGACAGGAATTTACTGTGCACAGTATTCTCTGCAGTTTGCAAATTGAAGAGTGAAGGATGTGGTTTCATGCGGGGACCTGTCACCCATATCTTGGCCTCAAAGCACTCTACACTGGACGACCCCTTTGCACGGCTTCACAGAGCAAGGGATTGAGAACACTACCTACCCAGCTCTTAGAAAATGCTGTCTGAGTGGGTGGCACAATGATCATGGTGGTAATGATAGCATTCCTTTCATCCAATTTACGTCAAAGTTGGTATTCACCCTTTCTTGCTACTGAGCAATACCTGGCTTGATTTCTACACCCTTATGATGGCAAGAATGCAACAGAGAAAATTTTGTTTTTGTAAACTGAATCCCTGTACCTTGTATGCAAAGTAACATTTAGGTTTGTTGCCTTGTGTTGAAATATTTTGAAACTGCTTATGAAAAATTTCCACATCATACATTATTCAGAGCAGTGAAGTCCACCAAATCAGAATGGATGATAGCAGCAACTTTTTTTAAAAGTTAACTTACACGAGAGCATTCAGGTATCCACTCTGTTCGTCTTAGAACCAGGGAAAGAATTGTGGTGCTTGTAAATGTAACGAAATTTGCCTTGGCCAATCAGACCCTATCTCAGTCTGTGTCACCCAGTGATATTGTTACGACACTGGTAGCCATGTTTACTGAAATAATTGTTAGAAATGCCAGGAAAAGCATCGTCTCCACCCCATATGTATCTGTTTTGTGTGTGTGTTCTTTTGTTAACCCTATAGCAGACCTTCACAACACATGCATTTACAACTCTTGATGTTCCACGTTACTTACCTTGAGGTGGAAAATTATATGTAGCTCTTGCATGCAACATTGTATCATTTATTCTAACCTGCAGCAATGAGTCACAGATAGCATTTTAGTTCTTTGTGGAAGTTTGCTTGTTCTCCAGTTGGTGAGGAAAGAGCGTGATTGTTACATCTTCTGGATAAATATTTAAATTAATCAAGGATTGTGGCGATTCTCAAAGCTATTGCAGATGTATGACTGGGTTTGTGTTGAGAATGATATGCACAAATTGTGTGGAATCTCCATGCAGAGAAAGTTTGAGTGTGCCTCAATGCCCACATTGGTATTGCCACTAGCATTGCTGGATAGCTTGTTCTTGTGCAACCTGATAAATTGTGATGGACCACATCCAACTGCAGGTGCAACATTTGTTGGTTCTGGCTTTCCTTTTAGTACATTGTCCATTGGGTGTGGAGGTGGTGGTTTGTGTTTCTGTTGCAGACGACCAGTTTTCTCAGTGCTGTAGTGCAGCCCAAAACTTGGTCCAGCACTGCGAAAGTTGACCTACAGTACAAAATGCTTCCAGCAACATCGCTGGGAGTGACTTGGAAGACGTGCTAGCAGGTGGTTTTTCCAGGATGGGTGCATCCCTGTGTGTTATGTAATTTAAGAAGACTGTCCTTTTAATTTGTATATGTGTTTGTATATTTGTGTGATTTTAAATATGATGTTCACCTTAGAAACAACATGAAACAATTAAAAATCATGCAACAATGAAAACTTTTCCCTCTTTTTTTTGTTGGTGATTGAATTCAGTGCTCAGTCAAAACATTTATTGCATCAGTTCAGCATTTCAGTGAAACATCCCAGTTTTCTATTCTTGCTATCTTGCATAGTTTAAAAAAATAGAAACTTGATTTTACAACAATAGAAATGTGAGGCTCTTCATTTGCAATCTATGATCAAGTTTTAAATAGGCACAGTCAAAATTACCTGGTTGTGGCACAATAAATCATGACAATAACACTGAATAAATGAAAAGCATACAAATATGTACATGGAACTCTTCATGTTCAATGCAGTGTACAATTGAGGCAAATTGGCAAGAATAACAAACTCAAGATGGCAACTTCTTACTTTAGGTGAAGTTAATCTCATTTGGAAACTGCCAATATGCCACAAGGAAAAATGCACACAAAAATCCACAATCTTGAGCTCTGCAATGCCAGTGTTCTAAATAAGAAAAAGTCCTTAGGGGGTCATTTTGATGAAGCTCCAATGGCATAATTGACATGTTGACTAAATACAGTAATAAATGCAACTTTACAAACCTTTGATACAGCAAAACGATACAATTCCCATGATGAATGGTACATGCCAAAAGCAGTTTTTAAAAAATGTCGGCACTCCATAGTCGATTTGGATTCAGGGAAATTTGCTTTCACCTCAACCATCACTTCCAGTGGAAAAAAAAACAACAAAAAACTACAATTCAACTGAAAAGTATTGGACTGAGCAGTGCAGGCCCTTGTTGAAGGATTCTTTGGTTCTTCAGTCATTTGTGACCGTCAACGTGCATATCAATTACGGGTTTTACAGGCCTATGAGCCTTTGAAGGCAATGTAAGGCCACTGATCACAAACTATCATAGAGTTGGCAAGAATGAGATGGATGGGTGGAGTTAAATGGTCTCAGCCTTTGTAGGTTATGTAAGGCCATTGAGCACAAAAATCACAAGAATGGTTTAGAGTAAGCACAAGTTGAGTGACGATTTCCCTAGTTACTCGACTCTCACAACGTACATAGAGAGATGAGTGGATCATTTCTTGCCCCCAGCCTATGGGTTAAGCATGTGAGTGCCCCTCAGAAACTAATAAAACATGACTTAACAAGTTACTAACGAAGCATGCCAGTTACTGGCATCTTATAAAATATGAAGCATAGGAATATGCCACTCATCAATGGAGTGTGAGGATTTTACTAGGACTGTAATCATTGGACATTAGAATCAACATAGTCCTCATTATAGAGACAGTCAATTCATACCCTCTAATTTAGTTACCCCTTATATCTTGAGTGTATTAAAAACTTAAATCATTTCTATGACTGCTACAAACCTTATTTAGTGTTTTCATGTTTCATTTAAAAGGAAGTCATTAAAACAGCCAATGTAAATAAAAAAATATATTTTATAACATAGGTGCTAAATTTCCTATTTAGTTTTTATACTATTTGATACATAACTCTGTGTGTGTGTGTGTGTGTGTGTGTGTGTGTGTGTGTGTGTGTGTGTGTGTGTGTGTGTGTGTGTGTGTGTGTGTGTGTGTGTGTGTGTGTGTGTGTATGTTTGGAGGGGGGGAGGGCTGGGGGGATCACTGGTTTCCTTGATAGAGCCAGACATGCACTTATTAACAGGATTACAGCAAGAAATGATGGTAGAACTGTCAAACGAATAAACACATGGACAGATATCCCCCAAGATCTTTTTCCCTTGATAAACTAGTATACATCATGCAGATCCAGTCAGTTTGATTTCATCATCATTTCTCTGCAGACATCACACACCTTATACATGAACTGTTTTGAGGTGCTTCTGCTCAAGCCTGTGCAAGGTGTCTGTCACATGAGGCAATTGCAATAGCACACAAGATCAATGAGTTTTTACACAGGCATTGCACTGAGAGATTCTCCACAGTACCTATACACACTGAGATTCTCCACAGTGCCTATAACCATTTCTACTGTCACAAATAGGGTGGTGTAAAAGTTTCTTCTTTTTCGTTTAAAGTAGGGCTTCACTCTAGTCTAGCTTCAAGTGTCTTTTGTTTTATCAGTATAGAATGAGTACAAAGTCACAAGCAGACAAGCAGAAAACCTGGTACTTCTCTTTTCCTTCGTCATGGACACTAACAAAACATTGGCAACCAGAGGAGAATCCCATTAATAAAATAACATGCATATATGAATAATAATACTGGTCAAACCCCTTGGATGCACAATACATTCAAAGCAGGGTAACACACCAGTTTAAGAACCATTGTGTCCATGCTAAAAAGTGAGTATAAGAGTCACAAGCAGAAAACCTAGTACATCTCTTTCCTCCTCAATCGACACTAACACACCACTGACAACCAGAGCAGATTCCCACAAATAAATTAAAATGCATCCATAAATAAAACATCAGTCAAGTTCTATAGGATACAAGACACCCCTCACAAAGGTATCACAGTAATTCTAGTAAAATGAAGAGTGTCTCAACTCAATCCAGCAGCGTCATAAGGTTTAAGCACATAAGTTAGCATCATAGAGGTTGTTCCTTGTCACTGGATGTTTGACTTTGCCTCTGGGCAAGATAGGCCTGCACAGACCGCCAAAGAGCTGTGATGTTGCCTGCACCAAACCCTGTGGCACCAACTCGCTGAATGATTTCCAGGAAGAAGGTGTCCTCCTCAAAGAGAGGCTGTGTGAATTTCTGCATCAAATACCTGAGGCAGACAAAAGTCACCAGTCAAATTTGTCCCACACTGTCAACACTTGTTTCCAAAGGCATGAAAGTTAAGAATAACACATGTAGTGAACAAGAGGAATATATGTACATGTAGATGAGAATGATCAATACTGAAAGCTATGGAAAGGCTTGAAAAAAGATGAACAATTACTTGAATTAGGCCATCATATCTAGCAGTGTTTGATGCTCTCTCTCTCTCTCTACACACACACACACACACACACACACACACACACACACACACACACACACACAACCCCCAATCCTTCTCCTTCATCCTCTCCATTTCATTTTTCTCATAACAGCAACGAAGGGAGCAACCTACCTATTTTCTCCCTGTCAAAATTTTCTTGTGTACTTTGTCTGCAACCCTAACCCATCGACAATAATCACAGGAAAACAGACACAAGAAAAATATAACATTTATTGATTTAAATCCAGTCTATCAGACAGACAAATATTGCTGTGATAGTCATGTAGTGGAGAAGGCATCACAGCCAGCAAGAGAGAAAGAAAAAAAGGAGAGACAGACAGACAGACAGACAGACAGACAGACAGACAGGCAGACATACAAACAGACAGAAAGACAGACACACAGACAGACAGAGACAGTGTGGCCCTAAGACAAGCTGGTGGTCATATTCTACTCACCTCAGCGTCTGATCACCGTTGCTGGTTGTGCTGGAATTATCAGCCTCTGTGTCAATGAGGATGCCATGCTCCTGTAGAGCCTGGACATCCTGTCCCGCTGCCTGCATATCACACAGCCGCCCAACCTGCATACAGAAAGAGCCAGCCATTGCAACTCACCATTGTGACGACAATCAATAGTTTGCAGAGGCACCAAAACCAGTTGAGATTAGTTGAGAGAAGAGAGAGAAGAGAGAGAAAGAGAGAGAGAGAGAGAGAGAGAGAGAGAGAGAGAGAGAGAGAGAGAGAGAGAGAGAGAGAGATTGATTGACTTTATTTCGGCCAACGACCCATCATTGATTACATTATATACATGACTGTGTAAAATATCTGGCATTTTCTTTCATTATCAAAATGTATTATGTATAAATACGTTAGGGACAAGTTAGAATTTACGTAAAATGCAAGTCTCACAACTAATAGATGTACTTCATAAATATCATTTCATTTTTTTGCATAAACTTTCTCATACAAGGATCTATACAGTGTTTTGACTTCATAATTCAGTGGATTAGAGATAGGGGGTTGTTTGGCATCTCTTAAATATGTACAGCAGTTGATTTCTAATTTGCATTTTAAAATAAGTTGGTCTTTGTCTTGAATGTGTACTTTATATCACACCTATATCATCCTTTTTCCACACGTACATATATTTGCGCATTGGGTTTTTATATAAAGTTTTCATCAGAATAATGTACAGTGTCAATTAATTAATTCAGTAGTTGTGGTTGATGAGCTAATCTTCTACCGCCTGGTTGCGCAGTTTCAGAGCATAAAAGATGAACATAGCTACGTCCCTTGTTTTACATACACCACGGCCATTGACCATATATTTCAATGTTGGATGGACAGTCATTCGAGTGTACTTTGTTATGTATTTATTTCTAATTTCGTCATGTTTATAGCATTTGAACAGAAAATGTTCTTCATTTTCAGTTTCATTTGGGCAAAATGGGCACCTGGTATCTGACACTTGGACATTAGTGTATCGTTTATTTATATTTAGTTTATTTATTCCCAATCTAAATCTGACAAATACATCCCTGAATTTTTCATATTTATTTCATTGAGATACTTCTCAGCTATAAGTTTGTCTTTATAAGTCTTGTATATATATATTGAGAATTGTTGACTGCTGCCAAGTTTGGCACACCATTCCTGATAGAAGAAGTCTTGGAGTCTTTGTTTTAGATATCGTAGGAAGGTTACCCCACCTGCAGTTCCAGTCCGTTCTACCACACAAAACCATAACCCCATTTGTTTAAACATTCTTTTACAGCGTAAGGCCAGTTGAATCTTTCTGGTATGTTTAATTTCAGCAGCATAAAATAGGCCTGTTTGGTTAACCTGAGAGAGAGAGAGAGAGAGAGAGAGAGAGAGAGAGAGAGAGAGAGAGAGAGAGAGACAGACAGACAGACAGACAGACAGACAGACAGACAGACAGACACAGACAGAGACAGACGGACGGATGGGCGGATAGACAAATGGACATGTATACGGATGGACAGACAGACGGATGGAGAGACAGATGGAGAGACAGACGGATGGACAGACGGATGGACAGACAGACAGACACACACACACACACACACACTGTGACACAGGCAGAGGGACAGACAGACAGACAGACAGACAGACACACAGACACACAGACATACAGACAGACAGACAGACAGACAGACAGACAGACAGACAGACAGAGACAGACAGACAGACAGACAGACAGACAGACAGACAGACAGACAGACAGACAGACAGACAGACAGACAGACAGACAGACAGACAGACAGACAGACGAACTGGCCGATCGACCGACCGACCGACCAAGAGAAAGAATAAACCAATATACTGGTTATGTGCCTGCATAGAAGACGGCAAACGCTCTAGACAAATCACACCATAGCCGTCTGCTGCTGTATCAGGAACTAGCAGCACAAACATTTACTGATCAGATGCACACTGCGGTCCAAAGGTACCAATCTCCATTTACTGAGTTGAAGTTTACACCACCTGGGATAATTCAAGCCATCATTATCTGATTACCGTAGATGTGGCATAGAACGGACTATGCGAGGCCTTGCCCCCCTGCCCTGCAGTCCCCATTTTTACCTCCGGGCTTCACGATAGCGCTCTTGCTTTCGGGCGTTTGCTCGTCTTATTACTCTAGGGTGAGTCTCCACAGCAGTTGCACCTAAGTCTGTGCCAATTTCGTCCCTCTCAGCACTGGCATCAGCAGGGGTCAGAGTGCGCGTTTCTCTAAAGCGTTCGACGATTCGAAGAGCAAGAGCCTCGAATGAAGAGTCAAACTTGGTGTCAATGGCTTGTTGGAGACGATTTTCGAGAGCACAATACGCGACTTGCATCATTTCATCCGTGCTTGGATGGCCGTGTTGCTCAGCGGGAACCCTCTCGGCGTTGTCTTTAATCTGACCCTCAATCTCTACATCGTTGGTGGAGGTCACGGGTGGGTCAGACACAAAAGCCTCCCGGCTTGATGGGTCTACTGATGAGGAGTACAAGCAGTCCAACACGCTTTCATCACTTCTCCCAACTATTTCGATAACGTTCTCTGCCTTTTCTGGATAAAGTAATTCTCTTTTCGGTGCCGGTGGCACTTGCAAATTACATTCACGCTTCGTTCCCTGTCCTTGTTCTTCGGCTAGTTGCTTTACATTACACAAATGTGATGACGGTGGTTCGCTCTCACTTCCGTCAGGAAAATCTCCACTAGCATCGCTGGACTGGCGGCATCCATATTGCTTGAAGACCAGTGTAAACACCGTGCTATTGTCTTTTCCCACTGCACTCCACGAAGTCAGCAACTCGTCCGCCAACAGCGCTAAGAGTGCTGCTTCTGCAGCTACTGGTAAACCAACTACCGGCATGTTGTCACACTTCGACGGCAAGCATGCAGGCAAAATGCACAGGTGTTATCACAGTCGAATTTACCGGCAGCAGAAACCATGTGACCGCATAGAGCCAGGTCACGTGACAAGCTCGGCTGCAGAAGTGGGGTCGGGACGGGGTTGGGGGTAGAAGGAATGGGGTAGGAGGTGGGGGTGGGGGGGGAGGGAGGGAGAGAGAGAGAGAGGAGAGAGAGAGAGAGAGAGAGGAGGAGAGAGAGAGAGAGGAGAGAGAGAGAAGGAGAGAGAGAGAGGAGAGAGAGAGAGAGAGAGAGAGAGAGAGAGAGAGAGAGAGAGAGAGAGAGAGAGAGAGAGAGAGAGAGATTGGTTCATTTTGCGCACGACGACCCTTTGACGAAAATGAATAGATATATACAATTGTTAAAAACGAAGTAGAGAGAGAGAGAGAGAGAGAGAGAGAGATATGCATGCACACACACACACACACACACACACACACACACACACACACACACAGGCAGGCAGGCAGGCACAGAGACAGACAGACACAGACAGACAGACTGACAGACAGGCAGACAGTCAGACAGACAGGCAGTACACAGGCAGACACACACACACACACACACACACACACACACACACACACACACACACACACTCTCGCAGGCAGGCAGGCAGGCAGACAGAAAGGTAGGCAGGCAGACAGAAGGTAGGCAGGCAGGCAGTTCAAAAACAGGCAGGCACACACACACACACACACACACACACACACACACACACACACACACAGTGACAGGCAGGCAGAAGGACTGATGGATGGTCAGAAGGACTGGTGGATGGTCAGACGGACATATGGATGGACAGATGGATGGAGGGCATCAAGTTTTACTTTTTCAATGAGGCAGCACAAATCATTCCCGGCAACTGATGACGGCACATTGACCACAATAACACAATTTACATCCCTGGATTACGCAAAGTTTGAAATTATTCTGGGACTAACAATATGAATTATTTTTCAGATAAATCAAGATGCCTTTTATGGAAATCTCTGCCCCCCCCCCCCTTCTCTCTCTCTCTCTCTCTCTCTCTCTCTCACTCTCTCTCTCTCTCTCTCTCTCTCTCTCTCTCTCTCTCTCTCTCTCTCTCTCTCTCTCTCTCTCTCTCTCTGAGTGACCTGCCCCTGGTCAGCAGGTAGTACGTACTCGAGCTATCTCTCACAAAGTTAATGAATTTTAATGAAAATTGGCGCCACCATGCCAGTTACTGGACTACCAGCAGCTGCGGAAGCTATTCTGGCAACTCTTCTCCAAACTCAGGGGCTGACATCTTGGAAGGTCACCGCAGACGAGGTAAATAACCAAAACGCCATCGTCGTCCTTCGCTTCAAGCCTGAAAACCACCATGCAACCATCGCACAGCATCAGAGCAGACTGCTGGCGACGCAAGCCCCCAAGCCAGCGACGCCGAGACCAGCAGCGCCAAAGGGTGTATTTACAGAGATCAGATGTTGCAACTTCTTGTGTCCCTCTGCAATGCCCAGCCAAAGAAGACTTTGACAATTTGGGAAGAAAGACCATTTTTGAAAGTGAGGAGTGAGCTGCACCAGCCACCAGTGCTTGCAGGGCCTGAGTCTCAACGTGCACGTGAAGATGGCGAAGCACGGAAATCACGTGCTGACAGCGAGTCAGACGTGTGTCAGGCTGATGAGCCTGCCGAGAGTGCTAGCACAGCAGCCGCTGTACACTGTGAATGTTCAGAGTCCAAAGTGCAGGAGAATGAAGCAGGAGAGAGAGAGGCTGGGGAGTTTTCACTCGAAGACTTGGAAAGAGTTTTTGCCAAAGCGACAAAAGACGTCTGTGAAGGATTTCAGAGAAGAATGTCGAAAAGAATGCCAGAAATCCTTTGAATTCAGTACGAAAGCACTGAGAGCTGTTTCCGCGAGTCCTGCTTCCACCAGCGTGAGTGAGGCAACACTACTCCAAGCGCCTGAATCGTCGAAACAGCCAAAAGATTTGTCGCCACCATCATCATCAAATGTGAAGAAGCCGGCACGATTTCAGCCTGCTGCATGATGATGATGATGATGATGATGATGATGATGATGTGTGTGTGTGTGTGTGTATGCGTGCGTGTGTATGTTTATCTGGGTGTGTAATTATGTATAAACTAATCTCAAAGCCAGTAAATCTAGTTGAGCTACTAGTGCATTTATCTGATATTTTCTTGTGTAAATGGATGTGTGACATTACCTCCACATTTTCCTATTCAGCAAACTCCTTTTTTGAACATTCATCATAATTTCATATCATTATCTCACATATTTTCCTTAATTTTCGCTGTAACATGGGAGGAACTGATGGGGTGTGAAGCTTGCATCCACAACAGGCATGGACAGGGAAGATACAACATTGATACACCTTGTTTGCTTCTCCTTTAGAGAAATTAAGAGATGCAGAATTCCATGACCTCCTGCCACCAAAATTATCAAAAAGCTTCTTGTTCACTGTCCAGATGATAAAAGAATAACCTTTATTAAATGCATCTGTTTATCTTATCCTGATCTTCTACAGTTGTTTCTCAGCTCAGGTTTTTCAGTGGCTCACTGATGTCCTCCTAGAGTCCTTATGATTAAAGAAAAAATTTACATAAAAAACCTGTTGTGATACAGGTAACATGGGGGTGAAAAGCCAGTAGGTTGGCCTGAACTTTTTTCTCTCTTCTTTTTATCTTTTTTGAAGAGGTCAGATTGAACATAAACCAAACATTCTTTTACTGAAAACCCATTTTAAAAATAACTTTAATAGTGGATTCTCAGAGTGCTCATGGGGCATGGAAGATGGCACTGCATGCAGTCCTGCCAATTTCTGTTTTCTTTTCCTTTTTTGTTTTGTTTTGTTTTGTTTTGTTTTGTTTTGTTTTGTTTTGTTTTGTTTTGTTTTGTTTTGTTTTGTTTTGTTTTGGTGTGATCAAATCAAGGTTTTGGGTTAGGTAACTGTGACCACAACCTTTTTTTTGGCATTGCTCTAAGAAAGTAATGATGAAATATGACACCTATTAAAACACCCAGCTCATGGTAAAGTTCTTGTTTATTTGTTAAAGGGAGACATAAGATAAAACATAAAACAATATTTTTAAAGCAAAACATCTTTGTCTGGTGCAAAAGGCAAATAAATGGATTTGAACGAGTACTTTCAGGAGGGACCAGTTCAAGTGATCACTTATCACAAATCACTTTCATTTGTTCCTCCTGTAAGTACATCCATATACCTGCTGTGTCTGAAGCTCCTGCTGCTGGTGGCATAGTATGTAGGTACCTTAATTAGTACGTGACCAAGAACAAAGGTTCCCTTACTGAGCAATTCACTCCCGCTGTTGTTTACCTGTTACCCTGTGATTCTAATTCCTTATATTTTGTCAGCAACTACATTCCTCCTTCTGCTTGTCTGGAAGAGTCCCACAGCTGCCCTTCACATCACTTGTCAGTTGGATTACTGATTAGTCACACCATCCCTCTCTCCCTATGATAAGTCCTATGTGTTGGATGTCCATTTGTCTAGCACCTGTCTGTTCCATCACTTGTTAAATTGACTTGACATTTTGACTGCAGATCATTCCCCTGGTATCTCTGCTTATGCTCAATCCGAATTATTATGTTATGTTAAGGCAATAAACTTGTTGCTTCCTTTAAATAAAGATACATGATTTCAATGGTGTAATTTTCACTTGATAGACTTTGTCATGCTAAAAAGGCAACACTTCAAACAAGTAATTTTGGTTAAGTGTAGAGAAGTAATAAGCGCTTTGTGGTCACTTAGAAACACAAACGTAGGGATAGTCTGAGATTGCATCAGCTGATCCCCAACCTGGCTCTTCTGGGGTCTGCACATCCTTTGGATAAAGGGGAACCAGCTGCCAGTCTGGGGCCCTGCCAGTCTGGGACCCTGCCAGTCTGGGACCCTGCCAGTCTGGGACCCTGCCAGTCTGGGACCCTGCCAGTCTGGGAGGTCACTGTCACCACGGTCTTGGGTTGGTCCAGGCCACTACCATCTGGCCTTGGACCACCCAACAGCTCCTGTTCCCATTGGTAAAGAAAGTTGTGGACATCAGCTAGGATTTGCCTTTCTACCATCAAGCCTTGAACCCCTTAACGCTCAATCCTTACCACCAGCTTGATCCACCACAAGTAAACTAGACAAAATCAAAATACACTTCAAACATGAGAGCTACTGTTAACCATGTGTGCTCATCAAAACGTGTGTAAGAAATTCCATGCCTACCTCTGTGTAGTATGTTGTGGGAGGCTCAGAGAAAACCACACCATTCTTCTTGAGAGCACACACAGTGGAGAGGATATCATTTGTATGGAACCCTATGTGCTGGATTCCAGGCCCACAGTGGTTGGTCAGAAAGGTGTCCACCTGGTTTGGGCCTATGAAAGCAACAAGGCGAAGAAGTAACACCCTGTGCCATTTGACTGAGATATGAGAGTCCTACCCATCCACAACCCACCCCTAGTTTAAAAAAATAAAACATCCATGCCAAAACACATAGAGTTATGCATACATATCACACACATATACATCTCACTCTCACACACACGTATGTGTACACGTGTACTGATGAGGTGTGTGTGTGTGTGTGTGTATGCATTATGCAATGCATGCATGCATGCAAATATATGTATGGTGTGCATGCGTATGTAAAGATAAAGATGTGATTTTATCAAGCCTCTTAATACCCATGTCCGGGTCTCAAACTGATTAACACTTTACTTCCTGATTATTGGGCCACTCACTCCTTCACTGACACCTGAAGACTAACATATTGACAGATTGATACAGCACGCACTGTCAACTATCAAGCACCAACTCCATTCCCTGGAGAGTATGCTGGGTCATGTCCACATAGAAAGGTTATTCACACAACACCGCGCCATCACTGCCCTCACTGTCACCCATTTTCAGAGACAATGTGAGTTAAGCATAGATCTTGCTCAATGATGCAATTCTGGGAACCACACAGCTTCAAATGCTTCACCTACAAGCCAGAGTCAACTGCAGGTCAAGCACACTAACCACTTGACCACACAGTCTCAGAGAGAGAGAGAGAGAGAGAGAGAGAGAGAGAGAGAGAGAGAGAATGTGTGTGTGTATGTGTGTGAGTGTGTGCGTGTGTAAGTGTGTGTGTGTAAGTGTGTGTGTGTGTAAGTGTGTGTGTGTAAGTGTGTGTGTGTAAACGTGTGTGTGTAGGTGTGTGTGAAGAGGGGTGTGTGTGTGTGTGTGTGTGTGTGTGTGTGTGTGTGTGTGTGTGTGTGTGTGTGTGTGTGTGTGTGTGCGCGCGTGAGCTGAGAATGTTTGGTTCTGCTGCAAGATAATAGAATTAACCTGCATGAGAGGCTAAGCACAAGTAAAAAGTAAAACTAAGTAATACAATAGAGTACCTTGATTTGGAAGGGCCTCTGCCACTACAAACTTGAGGCTGCCCTCTGCGTCAGCTTGCAGCCCTGTCTCAGCACACTTCCAGTACTCAAAGGCCTTCAGTCGAAGACCAACATCTCCTGTGTCAACCACAAAGCCCTGGTCTTCATCATCCTGGCTGCAAAGAGAGGAGTATTTCTGCAATCAGCTACACAGCTTACTTTCAGCTTCACTGAAATCATACTTGTACATGCTGCAAAATGTGTTTGACTGTCATGAAGTAATAGTGGGAAAAAGGATGCAGTCTCCACTTTTGTCACTCAAGACTTCAAAACTCATAAGCTTACAATTCACTTCATGTGCAACATGTTTAGTTCAGGGATATACATTGTTCCAGCCATGCAAAGTACCTTTGAAGTTTAAATTTTGAAAATTGGTTGAAACTGAAATTTTGGAAATGAAAATCAGTGTGAATGACTGTGACTAAATCCCCTGGGAAGCCTGGTGAAGCTGAGCACCACACACGCCTATGATTATTATGATACCAAACATGTTTTTGATGACACATCAATCATTATTTTAGTTCAAATGTGTGCACTTTTTCTTTTCCTATGTAGATTGGCTGTTGATAAATTAAGTGCAGTGGAAATTTTGGATGCAAAAGTTTTTCTGCCTCACAGTTTCTGAGTTTGCATAAGAATATAAGTTTTTCTGAGGAATAATATTATGTCTAAGTCTGAAATAGGTAAGTATCTAAACGCAACGCGCAAGGATACAGTGGGTCTTATTTATAGGTAGCCAACCCACAGAAACCGCGCGAAATGAGTAATGTCGTGCGACCAGTCAGCTCCCAGCTTCCACCAATCAGCTCCCGGCTTCGCATGGAATTTAGTAGAGAGTAGTGAGAGCAGATACTATTATGGTAAACAAAATCACTCAACTATTCCAAGGCATTTTCCAATGTTCAACAAAAAAGTGGTTCCCCACCCACCCCACCCCCCGCTCAACAGATTAACTACACGAAGATAAAAAATAACTATATGATTTAGACTAGTGGTGGCAAACATTAATACAATTTTAGCTTTTTTTTTACCTGTTTATCACAAATCTCTTCATGCCGAAACACTCTTCATACCAACTAAGGATGTCGTTGGCCGAACCTGTTGGGCAGGCAAACGTAATGTGATCCACGTGCGTCACTGCAACATCCTCATTTCTTGCAGCAGACTGAACTTCCTCGCTATTCTTCATCTCTGTAAGCTGGAATCCCGGTAAAAAATGACCAGAGAAGCCATCTTTCTGCACCAGAGTGTGCATCACGTTCCCAACGCAGGATTTGACGGTTGCAGTCCACACACAGCCATTTGCGTCGTCTGCTTCACGGAGGCGCTGCAGCGGTCTCGTCACTTCCACGCCTTGGTCGGCAAGTCGTCCCAGGCACGCCTTTATATCTTTTACGACCAATGCCACGTCGCAGACAGAATCTTGGGGCCGATCCAAGTGAGGAGACAACTGCAGATCCTCCTGAAAGACTCTATCAACGTCGCCTGCTCCGGGATTCGACACGAGGTTATTCAGGGGACGTCGCGAACTTTGCGTAATGAGACATCGAATTTGACCGCTTTGCAGAAGCCACTGTTTGGTCTCTGCAGTTGTCCGCGACGATACTGCGCGAAAACCGAACTGAGAAATGAATGTTCGCGTCATCAGCGGGCCATCTCTCACGTTAAACTCTACATGGTGAAGGATACACCGATCCATGTCGACTTCTGTTGGTTTCCACCACGCGTTTGAAAAGTGATTAAGGGGCATTACTCTCAATAACTCGAAAGTTATCTCCCTTCCACCACGCCAAGTTTCTGCAATAAGCCTATCCGTGGAACACGTTTTTTTAATTCTTTTCAACTGAGAAGTCTAAAGGTGGAGTCGGGATGAAGGGGGGGGGGGGGGGGGGGGGGGGGTTGGGGGGGTGTGGGGGGGGTGGGGGGGGGGTGTGGGGGGGGGGGGGGGGGGGGTGGTGGGAGGGGAGGTGCTGATGGGGGTGGGGGGGGGGGGGGGGTGGGGGGGGTTGGGGGGGGGGGGGGGGTAGGTGGGGGATGGCGGGGGTGGGGAGGGGGGGGGGGGTTGGGTGGGGGGGGGGGGGGTAGGGGGGAGGGTGTGGGGGGGGGGGGGTGTGGTGGGTGTGTGGGGGGGTGGTTTGGGGGGGGGTGGGTGGGGTGGGGTGGTGGGTGTGGGGGGGGGGGTGGGGGGGGGGGGGTGTTTGGGGGGGGGGGGGGGGGGGGGGGGGGGGGGGGGTTAGTGGGGGGGTTTGTGGGGGGGTGGGGGGGGGGTGGTGTGGTTTTGTGGGGTTGTGTGGGGGTGGTGTGGGTGTGTTGTTTTGTTGGTGTGTGGGGGAGCGGGTGGGGGTGTGGGTGGGTGTGGTTGTTGGGGGGGGTTGGGGGGTTTTGGGGGGGTGGGTGTGGGTGGGGGGGCGGGGGGGGGGGGGGGTGGGGGGGGGGGGGGGGGGGTGGTGGAGGGGGGGGGGGGGGGGGGGGGTGTTTGGGGGGGGGGGGGTGGTGGTGGTGGGGGGGGTGGGGGTGGTTGTGGGGGGGGGTGGGGGTGTGGGTTGTGGTGTTTGTGGGGGGGGGGGGGGGGGGGGGGGGGGGGGGGGGGTGTTGTTTGGGGGGTGGGGGTGGGGGGGGGGGGGGGGGGGGGGGGGGGGGGGGGGGGGGATTAAGAGAGAAATCTCTCGTTTTATTTATGCAGCAAGGATAAGGACAACTAGTGGTTGGTGAGGTGAAAGAGATGTTGCAGCAATTGTGGGATCCATTTACAGGGCAGGGATGAAAGAGAATATAAGGACAAAGCGTTGCAGCAGCGGACGAAGGCCGCCAGTTGCAGCGGCAGCACGGCGGCGAGGAGGAGGAGTAGAGGGGAGTGGAGGTAGGGAGGAGGGGGATAGGGAGGGTGTGTAGTGTGTTGTTTGGAGGGGGGAGGGGACGCCGAAAGAGACGAACCATGAGAGTGCAATCTTTGCTGCCACGTGCCACGTCCAACCACCGTGGCACGGTGCGACGAAACCATAGCAGCCAGTTCCAAGCACGAGGACGTGAACTGGCCCTGAGGCCTTGATGCACTGGATGTCTGTGTCTAGGGTCCCGTTGTCCGGACGCTAGCGGAGCCTCATGTGTGTTTCATGTGGGGTGTCGACCTTATGCTCTTGTGCCACAACGCCAAGCCTCCTATCCGCCACTAGGGGAAGGCCTTGGGGGCAGGGAGCGAGAGGAGGAAGGCAGGTGACAGTGGTGATATTGATCGGTGCTGAGGTGGACTGTCGGGTGTGCGATGTGGACTAGCAGCCAGATACGGGGG
>JAWQFJ010014799.1:0-20000 GCA_034096865.1 Theodoxus fluviatilis | reverse complement strand
CAAAACAAAAAATAACCTAGTAAATGTAGCTCTCTCCAAATATTTATATCAGAATAATAATAGGAAAAGTGGCCAAACACAGTACAGGAAAAACGGCCGTTTGTCACCAAACCCCTTGTTCGTGAAGCTTCTTAACTTGTGGCATTAGATATCATCAATCCAATGATTAAAACTCAGTTGAATCTACATTCTTGAAGAATTAGTCGTAAGGTTGTATGTCTCACACAAAAGCGTTTGTGAAAGCAGATCCACGATGCAACTATCAAAGTTGAAGCTGCAGTTGCAAAATTATGAATTCCGGAATCGAAATGTAGCGAATTCTGATCGTGCTGAAATTACAGATTCTGAAAGGCAGAGGTATATGTATACCAGCTTGATGCATTTGAATCATGACAGTCTAGAAATCAGCACATACCCGTGCTTGACTCACGTTGAAGACGTCTCTACGTAGGCAGTGTGGTCACTAGTGGAGACTGACCAATAGAGCATCACAGCTATGGATTTAGTAAGGCGTCCCAACTGATTTCGCTACAAATTTCAATCGTGCCTACGCATGCAGCCAGTTTAACTTTTGACTTCAGTTGCACTATGAAATACTTCCTTATAGCCACTTTATACCAGTATTTCTGTGTGAATCGGCCTTCACAACGACCGAATATTTTTTATATTATTTCTAAAAAATCTCTACTGCATACACTTTAATTCCTATCTTTCATTTTTCACTTGATGCAAACTCTGCATACCGTCTGATTTTCATTAGTTACATCACGCACAAGTATGCACGATGAAAGACCGACAGCACTTCACCAGAACACATCATTCATCACCAGTGCCACCTTTCACCGTCGGTTCCTTTTAACCCACGCTGCGTATTCACCGACTCCCATTACTTGTGCACAGACATCAGTTCCACGTTGAAAATCCTTCTCAGCAGCAGACTCCACAGACATCACTTCCACGTTGAAAATCCTTCTCAGCAGCTGACTCCACAGACATCACTTCCACGTTGAAAATCCTTCTCAGCAGCAGACTCCACAGACATCAGTTCCACGTTGCAAATCCTTCTCAGCAGCAGACTCCACAGACATCAGTTCCACGTTGAAAATCCTTCTCAGCAGCAGACTCCACAGACATCAGTTCCACGTTGAAAATCCTTCTCAGCAGCAGACTCCACAGACATCTACTCTACAGTTCCACGTTGCAAATCCTTCTCAGCAGCAGACTCCACAGACATCAGTTCCACGTTGAAAATCCTTCTCAGCAGCAGACTCCACAGACATCAGTTCCACGTTGAAAATCCTTCTCAGCAGCAGACTCCACAGACATCTACTCTACAGTTCCACGTTGCAAATCCTTCTCAGCAGCAGACTCCACAGACATCAGTTCCACGTTGCAAATCCTTCTCAGCAGCAGACTCCACAGACATCAGTTCCACGTTGAAAATCCTTCTCAGCAGCAGACTCCACAAACATCACTTCCACGTTGAAAATCCTTCTCAGCAGCAGACTCCACAGACATCTACTCTACAGTTCCACGTTGCAAATCCTTCTCAGCAGCAGACCCCACAGACATCTACTCTACAGTTCCACGTTGCAAATCCTTCTCAGCAGCAGACTCCACAGACATCAGTTCCACGTTGCAAATCCTTCTCAGCAGCAGACTCCGCAGACATCAGTTCCACGTTGAAAATCCTTCTCAGCAGCAGACTCCGCAGACATCTACTCTACAGTTCCACGTTGCAAATCCTTCTCAGCAGCAGACTCCACAGACATCTACTCTACAGTTCCACGTTGAAATTCCTTCTCAGCATCAGACTCCACAGACATCTACTCTACAGTTCCACGTTGCAAATCCTTCTCAGCAGCAGACTCCACACACATCTACTCTACGCAGACTACCGGAACTACATCTGCATTCCTCTACAGCGCCGGACACAAGGCAAGACCAGACTACCGGAACTACATCTGCATTCCTCTACAGCGCCGGACACAAGGCAAGACCAGACTACCGGAACTACATCTGCATTCCTCTACAGCGCCGGACACAAGGCAAGACCAGACGACCACAGCTGAAGATGCCAGGACGTTGACTGCCTGACCGGAGCGATGACCGTTTGTCCAAAACAATGACCATACTCATTTCCAAAAACAATGACCGTTTGTCCAAAACAATGACCATACTCATTTTCAAAAACAATGACCATTTGTCCAAAACAATCACCATACTCATTTCCAAAAACAATGACCGTTTGTCCAAAACAATGACCATACTCATTTCCAAAAAACAATGACCGTTTGTCTAAAACAATGACCATACTCATTTCCAAAAACAATGACCATTTGTCCAAAACAATGACCATACTCATTTCCAAAACCAATAACCGTTTGTCCAAAGTTATGACTGCCTGTCCAAATCAATCTTGAAAACAGGAGGCCGGTGTTGGACTCGTAGGCGAGTAGAAAAGAAGTAATGGAGACCTTTGTCCAACTACAATTTTTTTTAAATATTCCAGAGCTTTCGGGGCCAAGTAGGCTCCTTCGTCAGTGAAAGGCTATGTGAACGTGTCTGCCCTAGTATCCGTACATACCTTATATGTACGGATACTAGGGCAGACACGTTCACATAGCCTTTCACTGACGAAAAGGAGCCTACTTGGCCCCGAAAGCTCTGGAATATAAAAAAAAAATTGTAGTTGGACAAAGGTCTCCATTACTTCTTTTCTACTGTCCAAATCAATGACTGTTTGTACCAATATGACCGTTTGTTCAAAACAATGACCATAATTATGTCCAAAAGAATGACCGTTTGTCCAAAAATATGACTGTGTTCAATTCAATGAATCTTTGATCAAATTAATTACTGTTTGTCCAAAACGATAACTGTTTGACCAGAACAGCGACTATCTGTCCAAAACAATTATTGTGTCCAAAACAATGAATGTTTGTCAGGTCAGGTCAGGTCAGGTCGGGTTGGGTCGGGTCGGGTCGGGTCGGGTCGGGTCGGGTCGGGTCGGGTCAGGTCAGGTCGGGTCGGGTCAGGTCGGGTCGGGTCGGGTCGGGTCGGGTCGGGTCAGGTCGGGTCGGGTCGGGTCGGGTCGGGTCGGGTCGGGTCGGGTCAGGTCGACATGAGTCTGATCATGGTGAAGACCACGACGTGGAGGACGACGAGGCCGAGGGAGAGGTACCAGCACCACCACTCCCGCCACCTGACCCCGTCCTCCATGGGGGCTGCGTGCCATGACGTCATGATGGACCCCAGCAGCATCACCACTGCAACAGGCAGGAAGGAAGGATGAGTTCATGGATGAATGAGTCTGTGAATGAGTGAATGCACTGTGCGAAAGAATGGATGGTTGGGAAGCTGGAGATAGACGGATGGATAGGGGGATGGATGGATGGATAGACGGATGGATGGATAGACGGATGGATGGATGGATGGATGGATGGATGGATGGATGGATGGATGGATGGATGGATGGATGGACTGATGGACTGACGGATGGATGGATGGATAGATGGATGGATGGATGGATGGATGGATGGATGGATGGATGGATGGATGGAAGGAAGGAAGGATGGAGGATGGATGGATGGATGGAAGGATGATGGATGGATGAATGGATGGATGGAAAGATGATGGATGGATGGATGGATGGAAGGATGATGGATGGATGGATGGATGATGGATGGATGGATGGATGGATGGACGATAGATGGATGGATGAATGGATGGATGGATGGATGGATGGACGATAGACGGATGGATAAATGGATGGATGGATGGATGGATGGACGATAGATGGATGGATGAATGGATGGATGGATGGATGGGGACAAAAAACGGAGGACGGCAGAGATGGGTAGGTGGATAAATGGATGCCTGGATGAACAACGGATGTATGAAGGATATAAGGGTTGATTAAGACAGATGGATGAACTGAACGAGATGGATGGATGGGCAGATGGATGGGCAGATGGATGACTAATGAATGCATGAATGCATGAATGCATGAATGAATGAACGGACACGTGGATAGATTGTGACAGTGGGGGAGATGATAAATGGAGGGATGGTTTGATGGATGCATAAATGATTGCATGTACAAGTATGCTTGACGGATACATGATGAAATAATGTCTGGAGGAAAATGAACAGATATTGGTTTGAGGGAAAGATAGGAAAATGAACAGATACTGGTTTGAGGGAAAGATAGGAAAATGAACAGATATTGGTTTGAGGGAAAGATAGGAAAATGAACAGATATTGGTTTGAGGGAAAGATAGGAAAATGAACAGATACTGGTTTGAGGGAAAGATAGGAAAATGAACAGATATTGGTTTGAGGGAAAGATAGGAAAATGAACAGATATTGGTTTGAGGGAAAGATAGGAAAATGAACAGATACTTGTTTGAGGGAGAGATAGGAAAATGAGCAGATATTGGTTTGAGGGAAAGATAGGAAAATGAGCAGATATTGGTTTGAGGGAAAGATAGGAAAATGAACAGATATTGGTTTGAGGGAAAGATAGGAAAATGAACAGATATTGGTTTGAAGGAAAGATAGGAAAATAAACAGATACTTGTTTGAGGGAGAGATAGGAAAATGAGCAGATATTGGTTTGAGGGAGAGATAGGAAAATGAACAGATACTTGTTTGAGGGAGAGATAGGAAAATGAACAGATACTTGTTTGAGGGAGAGTTAGGAAAATGAACAGATACTTGTTTGAGGGAAAGATAGGAAAATGAACAGATACTTGTTTGAGGGAGAGATAGGAAAATGAACAGATACTTGTTTGAGGGAGAGATAGGAAAATGAACAGATATTGGTTTGAGGGAAAGATAGGAAAATGAACAGATACTTGTTTGAGGGAGAGATAGGAAAATGAACAGATATTGGTTTGAGGGAGAGATAGGAAAATGAACAGATATTGGTTTGAGGGAGAGATAGGAAAATGAGCAGATATTGGTTTGAGGGAGAGATAGGAAAATGAACAGATATTGGTTTGAGGGAAAGATAGGAAATCGTTGGCACATCACATTTCTGTGAAATCTTCAAGTAAATCGAGAATATATTGAAGGTTTGCATTACAAAACGATCCAAGTCAAATGCTTTTGCAAGATACCATCCACCCCGTCTGGTTTTCCAAAACCTTTTAAACTAAAGGTGGAGAATGACAGTCAAGTCATCCCGACCAGGGACCGAACCACGGCACCTAAACGCCTCGCACAACTGCCAACAGGTGGAGCCACTACGCCAAATCCCGATCTAGAAAAAGATGCGTTCGTCAGCGTAGTCAGTCGTTCGCCTGCGGTCAGTGTGCTCCTGCATGGGAGGTCATGTGACTGCAGTACTCGTGCAGGGGAGGTCATGTGACTGCAGTACTCGTGCAGGGAAGGTCATGTGACTGCAGTACACGTGCAGGGGAGGTCATGTGACTGCAGTACTCCTGCAGGGGAGGTCATGTGACTGCAGTGTTTGCAGTACACGTGCAGGGGAGGTCACGTGACTGCAGTACTCGTGCAGGGGAGGTCATGTGACTGCAGTACTCCTGCAGGGGAGGTCACGTGACTGCAGTACACGTGCAGGGGAGGTCATGTGACTGCAGTACTCCTGCAGGGGAGGTCATGTGACTGCAGTACACGTGCAGGGGAGGTCATGTGACTGCAGTACTCCTGCAGGGGAGGTCACGTGACTGCAGTACACGTGCAGGGGAGGTCACGTGACTGCAGTACACGTGCAGGGGAGGTCATGTGACTGCAGTACTCCTGCAGGGGAGGTCACGTGACTGCAGTACAAGTGCAGGGGAGGTCATGTGACTGCAGTACTCCTGCAGGGGAGGTCACGTGACTGCAGTACACGTGCAGGGGAGGTCATGTGACTGCAGTACACGTGCAGGGGAGGTCATGTGACTGCAGTACACGTGCAGGGGAGGTCATGTGACTGCAGTACTCCTGCAGGGGAGATCATGTGACTACAGTACACGTGCAGGGGAGGTCATGTGACTGCAGTACACGTGCAGGGGAGGTCATGTGACTGCAGTACACGTGCAGGGGAGGTCACGTGACTGCAGTACTCCTGCAGGGGAGGTAATGTGACTGCAGTACACGTGCAGGGAAGGTCATGTGACTGCAGTACACGTGCAGGGGAGGTCATGTGACTGCAGTACTCCTGCAGGGGAGGTCATGTGACTACAGTACACGTGCAGGGGAGGTCATGTGACTGCAGTATTCCTGCAGGGGAGGTCATGTGACTGCAGTACACGTGCAGGGGAGGTCACGTGACTGCAGTACACGTGCAGGGGAGGTCATGTGACTGCAGTACACGTGCAGGGAGGTCATATGACTGCAGTACACGTGCAGGGGAGGTCACGTGACTGCAGTACACGTGCAGGGGATGTCATGTGACTGCTCTGCGGGAGCGCAAGGCATCATTCTAATAAAGGAACACATTAAAAAGGTCGTGTTAACGCTCTGTGTTTTTTTTTTTAATGGGGACGCAGTTATTTATAGATCGTAATGATGGAGATGATCCATCCCAAACAGGGACGGAACCACGGCAATTGTTCACCCCTCACAATCGCCAACAGGTCGATACACTGATATTGAAAAAGATGTGCTCATCAGCGTGATAGTCTATTAATCAAAGGAACAACATCTACACACAATGTGATGACGTAACTGTGCCAACGAACTTTGATACACAGGCTTCTACAGCTCACTAGTCAAGCACACTGACGTGTGAGTGCGGGCAGGGCATAGAGCAGACAAGCGCGTCCCTGCAGTCGGGGTGAGCAGACGACAGCCAGGGTAGCCAGGCCACTGCCCACCCCACACAGCAGCAGTCCACCCGTAATGCGCCACATGGACAGTATTGGACCTGCAACAGATACGGGTGGATGGTGTGGTTGTAAGATTGGAGACAGAAAGGAGAAAGTCTAAAGAGGAGTTGAATTGAATAAAGGAGGATCAGTAAGGAGGAACAGTAAGGAGGGTCAGTAAGGAGGGTCAGTAAGGAGGGTCAGTAAGGAGGGTCAGTAAGGAGGGTCAGTAAGGAGGGTCAGTAAGGAGGAACAGTAAGGAGGGTCAGTAAGGAGGGTCAGTAAGGAGGGTCAGTAAGGAGGGTCAGTAAGGAGGAACAGTAAGGAGGGTCAGTAAGGAGGGTCAGTAAGGAGGGTCAGTAAGGAGGGTCAGTAAGGAGGGTCAGTAAGGAGGGTCAGTAAGGAGGGTCAGTAAGGAGGGTCAGTAAGGAGGGTCAATAAGGAGGGTCAGTAAGGAGGGTCAGTAAGGAGGGTCAGTAAGGAGGGTCAGTAAGGAGGAACAGTAAGGAGGGACAGTAAGGAGGGTCAGTAAGGAGGGTCAGTAAGGAGGGTCAGTAAGGAGGGTCAGTAAGGAGGGTCAGTAAGGAGGGTCAGTAAGGAGGGTCAGTAAGGAGGGTCAGTAAGGAGGGTCAGTAAGGAGGAAAAGACATCCAGCGAGTGACATAGCACGACGTGACATGACTTCACACGTACATTATTCATCCTAAATTTGGAAATCAATATATAATAGTGTGTACCAAAAGTGGCCCCCTACGAGCACGTGACAGCCTCCATTAAGGAATAGTGTGTACCACGTGACAGTCTCCATTGAGGAATAGTGTGTACCACGTGACAGTCTCCATTGAGGCCTGTTTTCATTGAGCAGCACTGTCGCCTGCTTCGCCAGAGCAGCAGTCTTATGTAGCCAATCTTATGTAGCCAATCTTATGTAGCCAATCTTATGTAGCCAATCAGCACGCAGCTTTGGTCTGGTTCTGCGTTCTGATTGGTCAGATGAAATCGCTACTACGGCGATGCAGGCGTAAGATTTGCTCCATGCAAACAGGCCTTTACACGAGGATGACGTTTGTAGCGGTTATTTCATAGGCTGCATCTACCTTTCTTTTGGATAAACGTTTGTTTTTTTCCTTTCCATGTCTGATAGCATTAAGCTCGGGCAAGGCATTGAGTTATAGGGCAGGTGTACCTCCGATATTAAGCTGAGACAACACAAAGTCCACATCGATTCTTGTAGTTTTCACCATCTCTGCTGTTTACTTTAAAGAACATTTTAGCATAGTCTATATTGACCAAAATGACATACAAAATAAAGTTACGTGGAATGAATTTTTAAAAATTCAAGATGGTCTACATTTTAGAAAATCCCCGAGGATGGACCATCGACAAGGCTTTATCGTCTTGTTTATTTCCCTCCCCACCTAGCACACCAGGCACACCAAGCACACCAGGCACACCGGGCACACCGGGCACACCGGGCACACCAGGCACACCGGGCACACCGGGCACACCGGGCACACCGGGCACACCGGGCACACCAGGCACACCGGGCACACCAGGCACACCGGGCACACCAGGCACACCAGACACACCAGACACACCAGGCACACCAGGCACACCAGGCACACCAGGCACACCAGGCACACCAGGCACACCGGGCACACCGGGCACACCAGGCACACCAGGCACACCAGGCACACCAGGCACACCGGGCACACCGGGCACACCAGGCACACCAGGCACACTTAGTACACCAGGCACACCAGGCACACCAGGCACACCAAGCACAAAAGGCACACCGGGCAAGGAAAAAACGACACAGGCCTTCCATATCTAGAGGCACGCAGTCGGTGGTGTTGGTGCAGTTGAGGAAGATGCCGATGTGGTTGCTGCCATGCTCAAACCAACATGGAGCAGCCAGCACCACTATCTGAGGAAGAAATGGAAGGAAAAATAAATTGCTCATCAACATGACTCCAAAATGAGGAAAAGATCTTGACCTACTCCAAACGTCATGCCCATTGGAGGATTCCGGAGTTGTATCTCTGAGCAAGATGCTTCACTCACATTGCCTCTCCTCCATCCAGGAGTAAAGCGGGTGCCTGTGAGGGCTAAAAAATGTGTGCAAAATAACTTTGGTACATTCATCCGCAGCCTGATTGTAAGCTTCCCAGGGAGTTGAGAATATGTTGCAGTGAAAATCAGAGTGGCCCGGTGACTAGGAGGTAAAAGTGTGCGATGTGGACACTCATTAATGGGTAAAAATCTCAATATAAAACGCCACCTCTGCCTTTGATCTTTTCTGTCTGTTTTTAAAATACCAACTACTACATTTATTCATTGATCCATCCACCTACCTATCCATCTCTTCATCTACTCAATATTAGGACATGATTAAGTCCTTTGCCCTGCTCCATCCCTATTTTCAGCCACAAGAGTGTGGAATGGTAGATTGATCCATGGACTGATTTACTGGTAGATAGATGAACATTCGGACAGTTGAAGAGATGAATACGTGAACGAATGAATCAGTGAATAGATGGACAGAAGGATAAATGTCCAATTGAGTAGATGAAGAGATTGATAGGTAGGTGGATGGATCAATGAATAAATGTAGTAGTTGGTATTTTAAAAACAGACAGAAAAGATCAAAGGCAGAGGTGGCGTTTTATATTGAGATTTTTACCCATTAATGAGTGTCCACACCGCACACTTTTACCTCCTAGTCACCGGGCCACTCTGATTTTCACTGCAACATATTCTCAACTCCCTGGGAAGCTTACAATCAGGCTGCAGATGAATGTACCAAAGTTATTTTTGCACACATTTCTTATCCCTCACACTAGTCACAGGCACCCGCTTTACTTCTGGATGGAGGAGAGGCAATGTGAGTGAAGCATCTTGCTCAAAGATACAACCCCGGAATCCTCCAATGAGCATGACCTTTGGAGTAGGTCAAGATCTTTTCCTCATTTTGGAGTTCATGAAACATGTTGGTGATCTTTTTTTCCCCTTCCATTTCTTCCTCAGATAGTGGTGCTGGCTGCTCCATGTTGGTTTGAGCACGGCAGCAACCACATCGGTATCTTCCTCAACTGCACCAACACCACCGACTGCGTGCCTCTAGATATGGAAGGCCTGTATCGTTTTTTCCCTTGTCTGGTGTGCCTGGTGTGCCTGGTGTGCTTGGAGTGCCTGGTGTGCCTGGTGTGCTTGGAGTGCCTGGTGTGCCTGGTGTGCCTGGTGTGCCCGGTGTGCCTGGTGTGCCTGGTGTGCCTGGTGTGCCTGGTGTGCCCGGTGTGCCTGGTGTGCCTGGTGTGCCTGGTGTGCCTGGTGTGCCTGGTGTGCCTGGTGTGCCTGGTGTGCCTGGTGTGCCTGGTGTGCCTGGTGTGCCCGGTGTGCCTGGTGTGCCCGGTGTGCCCGGTGTGCCCGGTGTGCCCGGTGTGCCCGGTGTGCCCGGTGTGCCCGGTGTGCCCGGTGTGCCCGGTGTGCCCGGTGTGCCCGGTGTGCCTGGTGTGCCTGGTGTGCCTGGTGTGCTAGGTGGGGAGGGAAATAAACAAGACAATAAAGCCTTGTCGATGGTCCATCCTCGTGGATTTTCTAAAATGTAGACCATCTTGAATTTTTTAAAATTCATTCCACGTAACTTTATTTTGTATTTCATTTTGGTCAATATAGACTATGCTAAAATGTTCTTTAAAATAAACAGCAGAGATGGTGAAAACTACAAGAATCGATGAGGACTTTGTGTTGCCTCAGCTTAATATCGGAGGTACACCTGCCCTGTAACTCAATGCCTTGCCCGAGCTTAATGCTATCAGACATCGAAAGGAAAAAAACAAACGTTTATCCAAAAGAAAGGTAGATGCAGCCTATGAAATAACCGCTACAAACGTCCATCCTCGTGTACAGGCCTGTTTGCATGGAGCAAAATCTTGCACGTGCAACGTGATATCTGACGACAAGTTCGTGCTCGTAGTAAGCGATATGGTGATTCAGATAGTGACACAACTCAAGAACGGGTGCCAAAACCAGACGCGAATAGTGGAACGTGCCGTGCAGTGCGTATTGGCAGTGAAACGATAGGATTTGGCGTGTCACAGATAAAACGAATTTGGCGGACTACCACGTGTCAATTTGTCGGCCCTACCTAAGACTTGAGGGAATGAGTGGTACTTTGGCTAAAATACATTGATGACTGGCGAAGCAAGAAAGGCGCTTAACAGTGAGCTACGCTCAATTGAATAACAGGGACCAGATACAAATGTGATGATCATGTACCACGTAATTGGTTATGTCCACTATACTTACTTCACATACTAGATGGAGTTACTTTGGTCATCGTGCCTCCGTGACCAACTATTATCCTTAATGGCATGAATCACCTGACACGTGCTCTGAGGGAGGGGCATTTATTGGTACACACGTATTATATAATTGATTTCCAAATTTAACAGGATGAATAAAAATGTACCTGCTGAAGAGTCGATAATGTCAGCGTTGTTCGCTGTCTACATAAGGTAAGTTTTGGTGCACTCGAACAATGGATGTCATGTTTCCTGCGCTATAAACTATCGATAGACACACCAATCTGTAACTAGACTGACCCCTGCAACCTTGTAATATCTGACCTGGGGGGGCCTTATGCCTTAGCTGACCCTTTTTCCCTTCAATCTGGACCGCTCGCCTTACTGACCCTCCCCTTACTGACCCTTCCCTTACTGCCTACCCTGCCTACTACTGACCCTCCGTACTATGTCGCCTTACCCTTATCTGTTCTCTAACCTTAAGCTTGGACACCTACTTAACTAGACAGCACACGCATCTTACTGCTGACCCCTCCTTTACTGATCGTTGTCGTGCCTCTGGTACGTTGGAGGGAAAACATTAACCACTTCCATTGCACCCTTAGTACTCACTTTATAACTCCTTGACCCTTTCCCTTCTATCTGACCCTTTCCCTCTTATGACGCTGCTATCTCTTATTAAGGAAACAACTTCGCATCTTGACATCACTTCATCTTTGCCGCGTACTGTTACAACTGAGACCCAGCACTTAATAATAGTGAAATAATACCACTTGGCTGACCCTCGTGGAATCTTCACTGTCGTACCCTCCTTACTGACTGCCTCCTTACTCGCTCTCCCTCGCTAGTACTGAACAACTTAACTATCATCCTTACTGAGCCTATTCATCCTTATCTTAAGGGCGATTGCCTAACGAGGCGAGATCTTAAGACTGGACGCCTTGTTGTGCGGGGTCCTTTACTGTTTCCCTTGCAACTTCACTGACCCTGGGAGTACAGGTAAACTTAACTGACCGGCTAACAACTCCTCTTCACTGTGACCCCCTACTCGACTACTGGACCGCTCCGTTGCAAGGGCTTGGTACCCTTTATCATCGTCAACATGACCCTCTCTTACTCGTTCCTAAGCTTACTGATCTCTCCTTTATTCATTCAACTCCTCTTTAGAATCTTTTCTCCTTTTCGGGTCCGCAATCCAAAATTCTTACAACGCACACCATGCCCCCGTGATCTGTTGCAGTCCACAATGTACTGTCCATAGCCTTCTGTGGCGCATTACGGGTAGGTACTTTCTTTTAGGCATTTGCTTCGTGTGTGGGTGGGCAGTGTCCGTGGTACCCTGGCTGTCGTCTGTCTGCACACGGCCCGACTGCGAGGACGGCCTTGTCCTGCTCTATGCCGGCTGCCCGCAACACGCACATTAAACTTAATTAACAAACAAACAGCCACCACACCCACGACAACACACACGACAGCTGAACACACCGTCAGTGTGCTTTCGACGTAGTGAGGCTGTAAAGCGTGTGTCTTAGAAGTTCGTTGGCACTCAAGTTACGTCATCACATTGTGTGTAGGATAGTTGTTCCTTTTGATTTAATAGACTATCACGCTGATGAGATACATCTTTTTGCAATATCAGCAATAGTAATACATCGACCTGTTGGCGATTGTGAGGGGTGAACAAATTGGCCGTGGTTCCGTCCCTGTTTCAGCGATGGTCATGCTCCGACATATCCGATCCTGTGAAATAACATCGTGCGTTCCTCATAATAAAAAATACAAAAACCAACAGAGCGTTAACACGCCTTTTTTAATGTGTTTCCTTTATTAGAATGATGCTTGCGCTCCCGTCAGAGGCAATCCATACATCCCCTGCACGTGTACTGGCATTACGTGACTCGCCTGCATCAGTGTAGCTGTGCAGTCTATGACCTCCCTAGGCCACAAGCGAGGTGTACTAGGCTAGGATGTTCACAATGACCGCTCGACCCTGCAGCGTGTACCTGCAGAAATTCACGTGAACCTCCCCTGCACGTGTAGCTGCAGTCCCTGAACGCTTCGCACAAGTAACAAACTTATATTCACCCCTGCAGGAAATACTGCATCTACAATGACCCTCCCCTGGCAGCGCTGCTACTGTATTCACTATCGACTACTTCCTCACACATTGCTCATGGGGACTGCAATGAAGCAGAAATGCACAGTGACCATCCCTTGCACAGTGTACGCATCACCGTCTCGACTGTTGGCGTATTTCAGCTCCTGCACGTGCGCGGTACTGAAGTCAACTAATTATAGAACCAGTCCCAACTGTGACACGGAGTAACTGTACACACATTAAGCAATAGCTTCTCTAACGTGGAGACTGCCTGCAATTGCTGCAGCCCTTACGACGGTAGTGAAAGCTAGCTGCAAGTCACTGATATGACCATCGCAAAGGGCCCACCATGTCACGTGTAGCTGCAGAGATACACGCATTGACCTACTCCTTTAGGGACCCTGACAAGCGGTTGGGTTTATTGTACTGTTAAATGTACGACCAATGTATCTTCCCCATCGGCAGGACCTGTACTATGTCCGTCACACTGGACTACCCGTTTTGCTGTAATGTAATTTGGTTTGGAACAAAGCGTATATTTGATTTAGACCATTGACCATGGAAGAATAATTGTTCTATCTGCAACTGTGTACTGCATCCGTTCACATAATCCTCCGCCTTGGGCACACGTACGTAGCTGGCAGTCTTTTCCTCATGACCTTCACCTTAGGCACGTGGTAGCTGGGGCAGGTCTACGAACAAGATGTGCCCCAATGCCTTTCGAGGTAAATGTTCTCAAACTGTTAATAAACGGATAGATCATCATGACAAGGACCCACCCGGGGGCTGCTTAGGAGATATGATACTTGGTTTTTTGTTGGCAAGATAATACTACTCCCATGACCCAAACATCCGGGAAAGTAACTACTCACATAAAAAAAAAATTCCAAAAAGTTGCCGCACTTGTACTGCATAGAACAACAATGTGGATCGCTTGTGAATTAACTCTCCAAAATGCCCTAATTCATTCTGGACGACAATGGCACTATCCTGGCGCATCTCCTGTCCCAGTCGTACTGCATGCAAGATCTCCCTAGCCCTCGTTTGTCTGGCACCCCTGCCTCCTTCCTCCCCTTGGGGGCCGCGTCTCCCTATCTCCCCGTGCCGTCCCCGTGCCGCTCCCCCCCCCCTGTGCCGCAGGGTGTATCTTGGCAGATCGGAGACAGCGAACCAGGTCAGAGAGCTCTCATCCGCTGTGTCCGTTGAGTCACTCGGCACTAGATCACCAAAATTGAACTCTTCTATGCTATCTAGGTATTCCGTGTCCTGAGCTATCTCTGTGTATTGCATGCGCTCAACAATGATTAACTGTAGGCATTTTCTTGGAATTAATCCGCCTGCCAGACGAAACTTTTTATCTGTGTGCTACGTTCGGACGGCAGCTAAATGAGGGATTAGACACCTCCCCTTTGCCCCACGTGGTGGGTTAAGACTTATGCATGTCTCAAAATCACGTTGACCTTCTTTCCCATTTGGTCTCCTTTGTATGAATGAGCTATTCGTTTTCTTAAACAGTTTGTGAGAATCCCTGCATTGAACGTACTCCCGTGCAAGAAGCTGTGACACTATCTGACCTCAGTGTACTTTAAGAGACCAGTGTACGATTACAGATATATGTAACATATTCTTCCTTGTCAATGCCTTTCGTCACTGAGTAACATTCTCGGCAAAAATCATAAATCAGTGCCGCTCCTTAGTAAATGCCTACCATGCTATCATCTGTAGATCCATAGCAATTACTTCATATGGCAGGTGTCAACCATGTGGCATCCATCATTTAAACCCTCCCTTGTCCCATAAAAGTAATGTCATTTCACCTTATGCGCCCCTGTCAGGAGTACTGCAGTCACTATTGACCTCCCTCGTGACACGTGTACTGCAATGTCTCATGACCTTCCCTGCACGAGTACTGGCACTCAACGATGTCTCGCGCCTGGCACGAGTACTGCAGGTTCTACATGACCTCCCATGCAGGAGCACACGGACGTCGCAGGTGAAGACTGACTAGCGCTGACGAACGCATCTTGTTTTCGTAGATCGGGGCTTTGGCTTATAGTGGCTTGCTCGCACTATCTGCTTGTTGGTTCTTCCTTGTCTGTGCGAGGCTGTTTAGGCTGCCCGTTGGTGCTAGTCCGGAATCCCGCTGGTTCGGGGTACACTGTACCGTTAGTAACGTGTGACTTTTTAATGTGTGCGTTCTGTGCATCCTTTCCTTAGCTTTGTAATAATGTTTTTGCATATGCTGTAACACCTAGAGCGGGTCAGATGGATGCTATATCACGTTTGTATACAAACAAAACGCACTTTTGACTTTTGGATCGTTTTTGTATTATCCAAAACTTCGTTACATATCATATTAATTATGCTCGAGTTTACTTGAAACAGATTTACTCCAAGCCGTGAATAGAATATATATGGGTTTGTGCCTCTATGTAACAAAACGATATTTGTCTCTAGCGTCTATATTCCCGGCTCAAACGCAAATATCGTTGGTTGCATTGTACTACTTGCTCTATCGAATGTGTGGTTGCTGGTCTGTGGCCTCTGTAAGTGTAGTGACTATCAATATCTTGGCTGTCGTATTTGTTGTCTGCTTGATGTCTGTGTCCTTTCGTCGTGTTGTTAATTAAGTTATGTGTATCGTCACCAGATAATAAGAAATAGAAGCTATGCTACAGCCCATTATTTGCATAGTATTATAAACATTTCTCCGCTATGTCTGCTAAGTCCAGAGTTTTTACCTAATATCACCTCAGATATCCTTGTTCATGCAGAGACTTTCCCCTACTAACAGCCTCTTCCTCCCGTCCGCTCAATTTCACAAGTCATATTCTGGATATACTGAATGCATGAGTTTCTCTATAGTTCTCTCTGTGTCACCGTCATCAAACCCAAGTTCGAAATTTACTTCTTTGACTGTAGTTCTATTATCTTCTCTCTATCTCTTTGCTTCCATAGGCAAATAATTCTAGTAAAAGGGTTACATAGTTTACTCTTACTTGATATCAGTTTCCCAGAGGTGCTTATCCTACATCGTCAAATACGAATTATCCTTGATTCATAGGTGTAATTATGTTTTCCCCAATCCTATCTGTTCATAACTTTTATCCCTACTGGACGTTTCCCTACGAAACAAAACCACAGGTATAGCTTGATAATCATTTTGTCTACTGTTTTTCCAAGTACGTCTTCACAGACTCTCGAAAACGAGCGCTCTAAACAAAGGAAATTTATTACTTTTAGATATTTCTTCTGTTTTCCAAGTCTGTTCCCTCATCAGGTCGTTCCTCCAACTACCAGTAACCCAATCTTGAAGTTAACAAGTAACGTTCTGTTCATGTTTGTTACTGTGTTCTCATAGCATGCTCTATGCTCCATCGAAGAAAACAATCCAATACATCTGGGGTCGTCAAAATTTAGTTTTTGCTACTACATGCATTCTTCTACTTCACTTTCTTGCCTCTTCTAACACAAGTAATCCGGTTTTAATTTTCTCTCTTTCTCCTCCTCTATTCCATTCAAACCAATATCTGTTTGCATCTCTTTACACTTTTACACAGGCCATTTTGGTCGGGGGACAGGACCCTCGAGAGAACCGAACTTATCCTCTGTTCATTCTTCTTTCAATCGTCCCTTATGCGTCTTCCCTCTAAACCAGCCTAATATCTGGCGTCCGACATCTGGGTTCTCTCCCTATCTTCTTTCCCCCTCCTAAGACCTACATGGGTCAACTAATGATTCCGCTTCGTCTTCCAGACCTTTGTACCTTGTCCAATTTTCGGGCGTGTAATCTCTTTCTCTGAGGGAGATTAATCCTGCCTGGTGGTACGACCAATTGGGGAAACCAACAACATACGTAATCTGCTTCCATCCAGAATCCTGCTTCCGTCTAGAAAGCTCTTTCCTCTGGACATTGTCTTTGCCTCTGTCAAGTCTAGAATACACCTATCTGTTCATTTTTTTTCTCTATTCTTTTCAGGCCTATTTCTTCTGTCAACCCCTCGACAAACGACCATGCTAATTTATGCTTGATTTCGCCATATCAAGTTTCCTTACTCGTTTCCTCCATGCATCACCCAGACTAGATCCTGTTCTTCCTTCCTGGCGTTCCTTTATCTTTCGCTTCAGTGGCTAGTCCGCGGTCAAGAGCAACGCATACTTCTGGTGGTGTCAGCTCATGCCTATGTACTTACTCCTTACATGTGAAAGATGAAAGGATGATTGGATTTTAACCTTGTTGCGTATTTTGGTTGGTTCCAAACCGATCTTTTTCTTTGAATTCGGAGGCCTCCAAACATTCCGCATATATCCTGTTCATGTTTAGCGGACCATATGCTTTACGCCTCCACAAACCATATCGTACAATGGAGAGTGATTATCTTGGCATTTTCCTATACTCTTTAGGCCGACGATGAAGATTCAAATCCCAAATTATCTATTTTCACTTATATCCTGTCAGTGGCGATAGAACATTAATATTCAACTTACATGAGTATCTCGCTCAATTGATGCATCTTGATAGTATTTGGCTACAATGTAATCATTTATGCATCGCCTGCAACGCTTGCATGTTCAGACCCAGTTGCAGCCATTTGGCAGACAGTGAATCCTATTCATCATCCCCCCCACTGATTAGTTCGAATCACAAATGCTAATCCGAGCTGCTGTTCCACGTTTTCATGCTGATCCACGTCTGGGTCTTTGCCAGCAACGGATCGAGTACAGCATGTCACAGAGCCATTTGATTTGACCCTCATTCAATAGTACCCAGATACAGACTGACAGAGACTTGACGCATTCGCCAGTAATGATTAGGTGATCTCCAAGGCAATGCCCCCATTAAGGTTCAATATAAAGATCAGTCTACTCCATGGGATTTACTGGGCTACAACGATCACAGTGTTGACACATTGAACCCAACTGTCTATTGAAAACCACCCTGGAAAATCGTAGATCAACCCACCATATAAAGCATTAAACTGATGCCACATGGCCCATCCCAACAAAGTATCCTCTCTCTTTGCTACCAACAACTTACAGAAAAACCAACACCTGTCTTCACTAGCTTGCTTCTAGTGAGGTTTTATTTTTTCATGAAGCATTAAGCATGCCTTTTGAAGATCTCGCCATTCTCAACAACCCTATCTCGTATACCAGAAAGCGGGTATGACAAGGATCGCAGAAAAAGAGCGAGACTCTGTTTCAACTTACAAGTGCATATATTACCATGCTCTTTCATGCAATAAAATACTCTAACCTTCACTCCATGACGAACATTCACCAGGCTTTATGTTCTCTAATGACAGGTGTTGGTTTTTTTCTGTAATGCGTAGATACCAGAAAGAGGTCATCCAGAGAGTAGATTACTCCATCTTGTTGGGTCTATTGGCATCAGTTTTATGCTTTATGTGGGTTGATCCCGCTATACTCGTGCCGTCCTCCGTTTTTTTGTCCGAAGTTTCCCGCAGGGTGTTTTTCAATGATAGTTTGGGCTCTACCTCTATTCCATCCAATACTTTCATGTTGTCCCAGTATCCCAAGTACGCCCTCATTTTATACTCATCTTGGGGCTGACCCTTCCATCCATCTATCGTCATCCATGGCCATAATCTATCTGGAGTCAAGTCTTCCATGCATCACTCCTAGTTTTCGTTTTTCATATTGAGGGGTCCTCAACTGGCTCTGTGACCATGCTGTACTCTGCTTAGTTTGGCAAGAAGACCCAGAGACAGCTCGCGACACCTTATTTGGCATTATCCATCTCGCTCTAATATCGTCTCCATCTCCATGGTCAGCTCATCTGTCTGCAAACTTGCACTTTTGGACCGATACACCCATTCATCGCATACCATCTATCGTCCAGGGTCCATCCATTCCTATCCATCGCATCCATCCATCGCATCCATGCATCCATCCATCCATCCATCCATCCATCCTCCATCCGATCCATCATCTTTCCAATCACGATCCATCAGCCATGCCATCATCCTTCCGATCCATCCATCCATCCTCCATCCATCTTCCTGTCCATCCATCCATCCGTCGCATCCACTCCATCCATCCATCCATCCATCCGTATCGCATCCCGTGCTGTCCGTCCTGTCAGTCCGTCATCCATCAGTCCGCATCTGTCCATACCATACCATCCCATCCATCGCATCCGCTCCGTCTATCCATCGCCCACTTGATCCCATTCTAAGCATAAGATCTAGTATTTTTCTTTACTTTCCATTCAAAATTATCGCATAGAATCGTCATGCCCATCCTATCCTCCACTAAATGCCCCACAAAGCGTCATTCCCGAGCCTTTACGACCAGACCTATTCTCCCTCATTGGTGATCTGTCCTCCATGAAGTGCTTCTCTTCCGCTACATTGCACAATCTTCGTAGTTCTGACAACGCAGGTATGCCAGTAAATCCGATCACTCCCACAGACTCATTCATCCTATGAACTCATCCTTCCTTCCTGCTGTTGCAGTGGTGATGCTGCTGGTGTCGGCATTCATGGACCGTCATGGCACGCAGACCCCCATGGAGGACGGTGGTCAGGTGGCGGGAGTGGTGGTGCTAGGTACTCACTGCCGTTCATCTTTCACATTGTACGGTGTGTACATAGGCGTCCGTCGGGCCCTCGTCGTCCTCCGCGGGCCGTCGTGGTCTTCACCATCGACTCAGCCAGTGCTCTACTCATGTCGTACCGCCCCTGAAACAGTCCGAGCCGGAGGAACTATGTGATGCAATGGCAGACTTCTATGGACGACATGCTTGGGTTGACCAGA
>JAWQFJ010014796.1:30000-33423 GCA_034096865.1 Theodoxus fluviatilis | reverse complement strand
TTGTTCAATATGTTTATGTAAAGAGGAACAAAAGTGTGGATAAGCAATGCTAACAGTGAACTCACCTCTGGGTGAAAACACTTTGTTGAGAAGAACAGTTCAAACCGCGCCGCGCAAAGATCTGTTGCGTCCTAGATTTCCTCGTTACCGATATTACCAACAGCCAATCGGCATAAACAATGCGGCGGAGAAAAACAGCGCGCACCTATATTTAGACAACCAATCCGCGGCTGGCCACGCACGGTATTTAGTGAAGGTCAGAAACAGCAGCTTCCATTGGGTAAGTTCTCATCAAGTGACGTCATTCTCACGCCAACCGTTTCAGCGGTCAGGTGAGGTCATAGAGTCATATCCTAGACCGTAGAGTATCCTAAAACGTAGAGCGTGACCTACTTGCATATTATTAACATGACGTGTTCACCCGCCAAATCTTGCGATTGGACAATGCCCCGCAGAGATGACTTTCCCCCGCCTACTCTTGTTATCTTAACTGTGATTAGCCGGTTGTAAAGGTGAGCGTTTATGAAATCTCGGACCCAAAGATTTTTGTCTTTGCTGCGTGTGATTACACAAACATTTCTAGAGGAAAGTACCATTTGATCGGGTAATAAGGTGAAAGAAAACGATGAAAACCCATATTTCGTCATGTTAATAATATGCAAGTAGGTCACGCTCTACGTTTTAGGATACTCTACGGTCTAGGATATGACAATATCAACCACGCTCTTGCTACAGGGCTTTCCTCAGGCGAGAGCGATCGGCGTCAGTGCCTCGGATTATTGTTTAACCCCTAGCAATTTGTACAGAAATAAACACAATACACCTCAATTAATGACCCAAGTTGTGTTATTTAACGTGCGTTCTATTTGTCACTGAAACGGGGGCAAAGGTAAGCAAAACTAGCGGGGTGGACCGCTTTCTGCTGGCGAGTGAGTGTAGTGAGGTACAGCCATTCTGTGAACCCGAGTCAGTACAGTAGTCGCCGCTTATAAAAAAACGCGGTTAATAAAAACAGCCGTTTATTAAATACAGTTGGTCCGGTCCGGATTTACATCGTTACTGATGGACATGTTCATCACGCAAACGGTTAATAAAAACGCCGCTTATTAAAAACACTTTTGCTCGGTCCCAATGTGTTTTTAATAAGCGGCGACTACTGTATTGACAATGGCACAGTTCGCAATGAATGCGTAATAGACTTGACCATTCGCATTACAGCATTGCGCCAAAAATAGTTCGTTCTGATACTATTTTTTCCTCCACTTTTTACAGAAATCCTTCAGATGTCAAAACTTGTTTCCATTTCAACACAAACATTTTATTTTATCGAATAAACGCTTGTTTATTGCCTCAACAAGAGTAAGTTAAGAGTTTTGTGCGAAATAGTCTTAGAACTACTTTAACGGCGTATGTCAGGGAGCAGATCGGCTATCCCACAAGCCTCTCGTGTGACCTCCATTTGCATATTTCGGACGAAAACCTTCCATCACGTGATGTCAACTGGGCTAGAGACACTTTCGCCGGTAGGCGAAGTCTCTAGTGAATTAGAATGGAGGTACAGCAAGTGTTAGCCATTTTGCCTCCCTCGATCACACGCAGTGAGAAATAATTTTGCTAGCCTTCGCGGTTAGACAGTCATCGATTGCATGATCTAGTAGTGCTCTTTTCTTGGCAGTATCCAGTGTATACGTTCTTTCACTACTGCAAAGGCCTTTTGTTATAATTAGATTTTTAAATAAAGAATCTGTGTAGAAATATCAACAGAATGCCGACAATCCGTCTCAGCATGTGAGGCACTCTTGATTCTTCCTGAAGTATCTGGGGGAGAAGTCCCAGGAGAAATGACGCTGGCTGAATAGGTGAGACTACTTCGTGGCCAAGAGAGTACCTGTTTAAACAGGAAGAGTTAGGATCTGGAAGGCGGGACGAACCACGACCTGATCAGAGGAAGAATAGGCAGTGTTCAAACTTCTTCAGTTTTTTAATTAGCCTAATTGGTTAAGAGCATCTGGAGCTCTGCTTGGCACCTGTTTGTGTAGGGATGTAGACGGTGTAGGAACCTCTTATTGGTCTGAGGTTCTGGGACTGTCTCAGCCATTGAGAACGGAGGGGGGGAGCCAGAGGAAATAGCAGAGGGGAACATGCTGAGTGGAGAGAGTGGGAGTGAGAAGAAGTTGAGAGTCCGAAGGCGGACAGGGACGTATGTGGACACGGCTTGTGTCATGCACGCTTGCACGCTGCCCGTGTAAGATGGAAGAATAAAGGAGTTGGAAAAATCAGCCCGCTCTATATTGTCCTCTCCACATCCCATCAACGCTATTACATAGTTATTTTGCCCCCCCCCCCCCCCCCCCCTCCCCCCCCCCATCGGGTTGAAATGGTCGAAGTCGGAAACATTCGCGGACACTGTACCCGAGGTACTCTGTCCGGGCGGACAGAGTACCCCAGTTTGAAATCTCGGCCTTACAGTCACGTGACATACCGATGATAGCGCTCAGCTCAGACCGCACCCGCCACTCCGCCTGACTGACTTCGCACGCCCGGGGAGTTATGCTAAGATCCGGCCGCGTTAATGTATCTGCGTTTTGTGACAAAACGTCTTGCTCGGCGGTACTGTACTCCATGCACCTTAACGGTCCGCGTGATTCGGGTGTAATCTTAAGCTAAACGACGTTCCGAATGTTTCCGACTTCGACCATTTCAGCAGCGCCAATAAACGTCGTTTAGCTTAAGATTACACCCGAATCACGCGGACCGTTAAGGTGCATGGAGTACAGTACCGCCGAGCAAGACGTTTGTCACAAAACGCAGATACATTAACGCGGCCGGATCTTAGCATAACTCCCCGGGCGTGCGAAGTCAGTCAGGCGGAGTGGCGGGTGCGGTCTCGTTCTCGTTCAAATGCCGAGATTTCAAACTGGGGTACTCTGTCCGCCCGGACAAGAGTACCTGAGGTACTCTGTCCGCCCGGACAGAGTACCTCGGGTACAGTGTCCGCCAATGTTTCCGACTTCGACCATTTCAGCTCCGCTCGGCACCACAACAACCGCGCTCCTAACACATTAGGATTTGTACTGAGAGTGAAGACGTCATCACTCTGTAGCTGTGGTAGAGGGGCAGGAGAGAGCAAAGGATTTGTACTGAGAGTGAAGACGTCATCACTCTGTAGCTGTGGTAGAGGGGACGGAGAGAGCCTGGGATTTGTACTGAGAGTGAAGACGTCATCACTCTGTATCTGTGGTAGAGGGGAAGGAGAGAGCCTAGGATTTGTACTGAGAGAGAAGACGTCATCACTCTGTAGCTGTGGTAGAGGGGAAGGAGAGAGCCTAGGATTTGTACTGAGAGTGAAGACGTCATCACTCTGTAGCTGTGGTAGAGGGGAAGGAGAGAGCCTAGGGTTTGTACTGAGAGTGAAGACGTCAT
>JAWQFJ010014796.1:0-20000 GCA_034096865.1 Theodoxus fluviatilis | reverse complement strand
CAGATACGTCTGTCACGCTGTCACTGCTGTCTGTACAGATACGTCTCTCACGCTGTCACTGATGTCTGTACAGATACGCCTGTCACTGCTGTCTGTACATATACGTCTGTTTTGCTGTCACTGCTGTCTGTACAGATACGTCTGTCACGCTGTCACTGCTGTCTGTACAGTTACGTCTGTCACGCTGTCACTGCTGTCTGTACATTTACGTCTGTCACGCTGTCACTGCTGCCTGTACAGATACGTCTATCACGCTGTCACTGCTGTCTGCTTGTACAGATACGTCTGTCACGCTGTCACTGCTGTCTGTACAGATACGTCTGTCACGCTGTCACTGCTGTCTGTACAGATACGTCTGTCACGCTGTCTGTACAGAAACGTCTGTCACGCTGTCACTGCTGTCTGTACAGATACGTCTGTCATGCTGTCACTGCTGTCTGTACAGATACGTCTGTCACTCTGTCACTGCTGTCTGTACAGATACGTCTGTCACGCTGTCACTGCTGTCTGTACAGATACGTCTGTCACGCTGTCACTGCTGTCTGTACAGATACGTCTGTCACGCTGTCACTGCTGTCTGTACAGATACGTCTGTTTTGCTGTCACTACTGTCTGTCTGTTCAGATATGTCTGTCACGCTGTCACTGCTGTCTGTACAGATACGTCTGTCACGCTTTCACTGCTGTCTGCTTGTACAGATACGTATGTCACGCTGTCACTGCATTCTGCTTGTACAGATACGTCTGTCACGCTGTCACTGCTGTCTGTACAGATACGTCTGTCACGCTTTCACTGCTGTCTGCTTGTACAGATACGCCTATCACACTGTCACTGCTGTCTGCTTGTACAGATACGTCTGTCACGCTGTCAATGCTGTCTGTACAGGTATGTCTGTCACACTGTCCCTGCTGTCTGTACAGATACGTCTGTCACGCTGTCAGTGCTGTCTGTACAGATACATCTGTCACGCTGTCAATGCTGTCTGTACAGATACGTCTGTCACGCTGTCACTGCTGTCTGTACAGATACGTCTGTCACGCTGTCACTGCTGTCTGTACAGATACGTCTCTCACGCTGTCACTGCTGTCTGTACAGATACGTCTGTCACGCTGTCAGTGCTGTCTGTACAGATACGTCTGTGTCGCTGTCACTGCTGTCTGTACAGATACGTCTCTCACGCTGTCACTGCTGTCTGTACAGATACGTCTCTCACGCTGTCACTGCTGTCTGTACAGATACGTCTGTCACGCTGTCACTGCTGTCTGTACAGATACGTCTGTCACGCTGTCACTGCTGTCTGTACAGATACGTCTGTCACGCTGTCACTGCTGTCTGTACAGATACGTCTGTCACGCTGTCACTGCTGTCTGTACAGATACGTCTGTCACGCTGTCTGTACAGATACGTCTGTCACGCTGTCTGTACAGATACGTCTGTCACGCTGTCACTGCTGTCTGTACAGATACGTCTGTCACGCTGTCACTGCTGTCTGTACAGATACGTCTGTCACTCTGTCACTGCTGTCTGTACAGATACGTCTGTCACTCTGTCACTGCTGTCTGTACAGATACGTCTGTCACGCTGTCACTGCTGTCTGTACAGATAAGTCTGTCACTCTGTCACCGCTGTCTGTCTGTACATATACGTCTATCATGCTGTCACTGCTGTCTGTACATATACGTCTATCACGCTGTCACTGCTGTCTGTACAGATGCGTCTCTCACGCTGTCACTGATGTATGTACATATACGCTTGTCACGCTGCCTGTACGGATACGTCTGTCACGCTGTCACTGCTGTGTGTCTGTACAGATACGTCTCTCACGCTGTCTGTACAGATACGTCTGTCATGCTGTCTCTGCTGTCTGTACATATACGTCTGTCACTCTGTCACTACTGTCTGTTTGTACAGATACGTCTGTCACTGCTGTCTGTACAGATACGTCTGTCACGCTGTCTCTGCTGTCTGTACATATACGTCTGTCACGCTGTCACGGCTGTCTGTACAGATACGCTACCGAGCCCCCGTGGTGACGGTGCGAAGGCCGCTGCCCCTGGACCAGCTGAGTGAGAGGGAGGGGCAGGGGCTGTGTGGGAGGTGTGACCCCCAGCCCCCCAAAGTCTCCCTCAGCCCCACCCAGGCCCGTGTCCGAGCCCTGCTGTCCATCGAGCACTCCCCCTACAGTGCCTCGCCTTTGACCTCGTAAGTGGATCACTGGACTGGGATGGAGCGGTTAGTTAAAGGAACACTGGAGTGGGACAATGGAGTGGATGAGAATAGTGGGGTTGAGTTGAACAGTGGAGTGAAACAATGGAGTGGAACAGTGGGGTGAAACAGTGGGGTGGAGAGGAACAGAGGAGTGAAGAAAAACAGTGGGAAGGAACAGTGGAACAGTGTGGTGGAACAGAAGGGTGGAACAGTGGGGTGGAATAGTGGGGTGTAACAGTGGGGTGGAGTGGAATAGTGGGGTGGAGTGGAATAGTGGGGTGGAGTGGAATAATAGCGTGGAATAGTGGGGTGAAGCGGAATAGTGGGGTGAAGTGGAATAGTGGGGTGAAGCGGAATAGTGGGGTGGAGTGGAATAGTGGGGTGAAGTGGAATAGTGGGGTGGAGTGGAATAGTGGGGTGAAGTGGAATAGTGGGGTGGAGTGGAATAGTGGGGTGATGTGGAATAGTGGGGTGGAGTGGAATAGTGGGGTGGAGTGGAACAGTGGGGTGGAGTGGAATAGTGGGGTGGAGCGGAATAGTGGGGTGGAGCGGAATAGTGGGGTGGAACAGTGGTGTGGAGTGGAACAGTGGTGTGGAGTGGAGCAGTGGTGTGGAGTGGAGCAGTTGTGTGGAGTGGAACAGTGGTGTGGAGTGGAATAGTGGTGTGGAGTGGAATAGTGGTGTGGAGTGGAGCAGTGGTGTGGAGTGGAGCAGTGGTGTGGAGTGGAGCAGTGGTGTGGAGTGGAACAGTGGTGTGGAGTGGAATAGTGGTGTGGAGTGGAATAGTGGTGTGGAGTGGAATAGTGGGGTGGAGTGGAACAGTGGTGTGGAGTGGAACAGTGGTGTGGAGTGGAATAGTGGTGTGGAGTGGAATAGTGGGGTGGAGTGGAACAGTGGTGTGGAGTGGAACAGTGGGGTGGAGTGGAACAGTGGTGTGGAGTGGAATAGTGGGGTGGAGTGGAACAGTGGTGTGGAGTGGAACAGTGGTGTGGAGTGGAATAGTGGGGTGGAGTGGAACAGTGGTGTGGAGTGGAGTAGTGATGTGGAGTGGAACAGTGGTGTGGTGCGGAACAGTGATGTGGAGTGGAACAGTGATGTGGTGCGGAACAGGGGTGTGGAGTGGAATAATGGAGTGGAATAGTGTGGTGGAATAGTGGGTTGAAATAGTGGGGTGGAATAGTGTGGTGGAATAGTGTGGTGGAATAGTGGGGTGGAATAGTGTGGTGGAATAGTGGGGTGAAATAGTGGGGTGGAATAGTGGGGTGGAATAGTGGGGTGGAATAGTGGGGTGGAATAGTGGGGTGGAATAGTGGGGTGGAATAGTGGAGTAGAATAGTGGGGTGGAATAGTGTGGTGGAATAGTGGGGTGGAATAGTGTGGTGGAATAGTGGGGTGGAATAGTGGGGTGGAATAGTGGGGTGGAATAGTGGGGTGGAAGTGGGGTGGAGTGGAACAGTGGGCTGGAGTGGATTAGTAGGGTGGAGTGGAATAGTGGGGTGGAGTGGATTAGTAGGGTGGAGTGGAACAGTGGGCTGGAGTGGATTAGTGGGGTGGAGTGAAACAGTGAGCTGGAGTGGATTAGTGGGGTGGAGTGAAACAGTGTGGTGGAGTGGATTAGTGGGGTGGAGTGAAACAGTGAGCTGGAGTGGATTAGTGGGGTGGAGTGAAACAGTGGGCTGGAGTGGATTAGTGAGGTGGAGTGAAACAGTGGGCTGGAGTGGATTAGTGGGGTGGAGTGAAACAGTGAGCTGGAGTGGATTAGTGGGGTGGAGTGAAACAGTGGGCTGGAGTGGATTAGTGGGGTGGAGTGAAACAGTGGGCTGGAGTGGATTAGTGAGCTGGAGTGAAACAGTGGGCTGGAGTGGATTAGTGGGGTGGAGTGAAACAGTGGGCTGGCGTGGATTAGTGAGGTGGAGTGAAACAGTGGGCTGGAGTGGATTAGTGGGGTGGAGTGAAACAGTGAGCTGGAGTGGATTAGTGGGGTGGAGTGAAACAGTGGGCTGGAGTGGATTAGTGAGGTGGAGTGAAACAGTGAGCTGGAGTGGATTAGTGGGGTGGAGTGAAACAGTGGGCTGGAGTGGATTAGTGGGGTGGAGTGAAACAGTGGGCTGGAGTGGATTAGTGGGGTGGACTGAAACAGTGGGCTGGAGTGGATTAGTGGGGTGGAGTGAAACAGTGGGCTGGAGTGGATTAGTGAGGTGGAGTGAAACAGTGAGCTGGAGTGGATTAGTGGGGTGGAGTGAAACAGTGGGCTGGAGTGGATTAGTGGGGTGGAGTGAAACAGTGGGCTGAAGTGGATTAGTAAGGTGGAGTGAAACAGTGGGCTGGAGTGGATTAGTGGGGTGGAGTGAAACAGCGGGCTGGAGTGGATTAGTGAGGTGGAGTGAAACAGTGGGCTAGAGTGGATTAGTGGGGTGGAGTGAAACAGTGGGCTGGAGTGGATTAGTGGGGTGGAGTGGAACAGTGGGCTGCAGTGGATTAGTGGGGTGGAGTGGAACAGCGGTGTGGAGTGAAATAGTGGGGTGGAGTGGAATGGTGGGGTGGAGTGGAACAGCGGTGTGGAAAGTGGGGTGGAGTGGAACTGCGGGGTGGAACAGTGTGATGGAGAGGAGCATTGGTAGTGGAACTTTGAAGTGGAGCAATGTGTTAAAGTGGAACTGTGGAGTGGAACAGTGGGGTGGAACAGTGCGGTAGAGGAGGGTGGGAATGGAATGCGGTGACGCTGTGTTAAAACAGCGCTCACGGCAGCGCTGTGCAGGAAACTCCATGAAAACGTTCCCCTGCTGGCCACAGTGTGCGGAGGAATTTTGGACAAATTGAAAACTTACCTCAAATCACTTTATGACAGTCACATTAAGACTATTTGCCAGTTTACGTTTGTAGATGAAAGGCCTGTTTGCCTGTCTGCCTGTTTGCCTGTCTGCCTGTCTGCCTGTCTGCTTGTCTGCCTGTCTGCTTGTTTGCCTGTCTGCCTGTGTGCCTGCCTGCCTGTGTGCCTGCCCGTCTCCCTGCTTGCCTGCCTGTCAGACTGTATGTCTGCTTGCCTGTCGGTCTGTCTGCTATCTGCCATTCTGCCTGTCTGTCTGCCTGCTTGCCTGCCTGCCTGCCTGGCTGTCTGTCTGCCTGCCTGTCTGCCTGCTTGCCTGCCTGTCTGCCTACCTGCCTGCCTGCCTGCCTACCTGTCTGCCTGCTTGTCTGCCTGCTTGTCTGCCTGCCTGTCTGCTCGTCTGACTGCCTGCCTGCTTTTCTGCCTGGCTGCTTGTCTGCCTGCCTGCCTGTCTGTCTGCTTGCCTGCCTGCTGCTGGTCTGACTGCCTGCCTGCTTGTCTGCCTGCCTGCTTGTCTGCCTGCCTGCTTGTCTGCCTGCCTGCCTGCCTGTCTGTCTGCTTGTCTGCCTGCCTACCTGTGTGCCAGCCTGCTTGTCGGCCTGCCTGCCTGCCTGCTTGTCTGCCTGGCTGCTTATCTGCCCGCCTGCCTGTTTGTCTGCCTGCTTGTTTGTCTGCCTGCCTGGCTGCTTGTCTGCCTGCCTTCCTGTTTGCCTGCCTGCTTGTCTGCCTGCCTGCCTGCATGCCTGCTTGTCTGCCTGCCTGCCTGCCTGCCTGCCTGCTTGTCTGCCTGCCTGCCTGTCTGTCTGTCTGTCTACCTGTCTGCCTGCTTGTCTGCCTGCCTGCCTGCTTGTCTGCTTGTCCGTCTGCGTGTCAGCCTGCCAGCCTCTCTGCCTGCCTGCCTGTCCACCTGCCTGCCTGTCTGTTTGTCTGCCTGCTTGCCTGTCTGCCTGCCCATTCGCTTGTCCGCTAATCTTCCTGGCTATCTTCCGTCCTTCCCTCTTTCTGAGCGAGTTCTGGGATGTCCGCTTGTTGCAGGGGGTGCCTCCTGATCCAGGGCGCCATGCAGGGCTGTCCGTCGCAGAGGCGGGAGCAGGCGGTGACCGCGTGCATGCAGCTGCTGAACCCTGCGGGCCCTGTAGCGCGATGCGCAGTGCCCTTGGAGGCCAAGCTGCTGTACGCAGCCATTGCCCTGTGTCTGGGGCGATCCTGCCAGGGGGATGAGACCTACACGGACGCCTTCCAGGTCCTGGCGCGTTGCTGATGCTCTCGGCGTGACGTCATCTGTTCCGGATCTCGGTCCCTGCAGCGTCGCAATGGAAAATACTTGAACGGAACAGGCAGATGTATCTAATCAGAAATAAAACATTACGAGTTGAATCGTTCAACTGCACTTGCACTGTATGTATGAATGAACCATCGTGTTTGGCTGATATTAGTTGTAAGTCACCAGAGCAAATTCAGTTTTTAGAAATCTCACATCACAAATTACCCGTTCTAAGATATTCAAATAACAAATCTGTTTGAGAGTTCTCGTCATGATCGAGGCAAAATGCATGTTAGACTAGATAAAACCCTAACCCAGAGCTTTGTCTTCACCTGAAGTAGCGCTACTTCTCAGTGAGCCCATTCCCGTGCTTTGTGCACCTGAAGTAGCACTGCTTCTCAGTGAGCCCATTCCCGTGCTTTGTGCACCTGAAGTAGCACTGCTTCTCAGTGAGCCCATTCCCGTGCTTTGTGCACCTGAAGTAGCACTGTTTCTCAGTGAGCCCATTCCCGTGCTTTGTGCACCTGAAGTAGCACTGTTTCTCAGAGAGCCCATTCCCGTGCTTTGTGCACCTGAAGTAGCACTGCTTCTCAGTGAGCCCATTCCCGTGCTTTGTGCACCTGAAGTAGCACTGCTTCTCAGTGAGCTCATTCCCGTGCCTTGTCTTCACCTGAAGTAGCACTGCTTCTCAGAGAGCCCATTGTGGTGCTTTGTGCACCTGAAGTAGCACTGCTTCTCAGTGAGCCCATTCCGGTGCTTTGTGCACCTGAAGTAGCACTGCTTCTCAGTGAGCCCATTCCGGTGCTTTGTGCACCTGAAGTAGCGCTGCTTCTCAGAGAGCCCATTCCCGTGGTTTGTGTGGGACTTGGCGTTGTAGGGACGCCGGCAACTATGCAGTCCTGTCCACGTGTCCTTGCAAAGTCGTCCTCGCGGAAATTGCCTTCTGTCTTGCCATGTATTCCTGTGGCAGTGGTCCGTCAATGGTTCCGTAGAGACCAGCGCAAATTCAAGTCAGTGCACAGGAACTGCACTGTCTCCATCGTTTTTATGTAGCACTGCGGTGCTGATGAGACAACATATTCCACAGTAACTCATCTTTCTACCCTGGGCAAACTTTTCGGAATGCCCTCCACTAGTGGACTCGTCCGAGAAAAGGGGTAATGACTACACTCCGCTGTTGGGCCATGGCTCGTGATTGGCTGCGGTTGTATATATGCTACAGTCAAATCGGGAAATCAGGCATTCTCCGAGAATGCCTGAAAGTTTAGGCATTCACGGTAAATACCTGGTTTGATCAGGCAATTCCGGTAATGACTGAAAATTTTCAGGCATTATCGGTGATTGACTGAAGTAGGCTGTCAGGCATTATCGGAGAATGCCCACCGCTCACAATCTGTGTTTCTGATGAGAGTCAAAGCATTTCAGCACATAAGCCTACTGTAAAACTTTGAATGGCTGGGGTCGTAATTGGTTTCACGCCTCTTTTGTACTCTCTCTCTCTCTCTCTCTCTCTCTCTCTCTCTCTCTCTCTCTCTCTCTCTCTCTCTCTCTCTCTCTCTCTCTCTCTCTCTCTTAATTTGAAGGCATTCAATTAAAGAACATAATGATGAAATCAGTTTAATTTATTAATTCTAACAACTAAAATGTACATTAAAACAGAACTTTTTGTCAACAGTTCATTTGTTTCCACAAGTCAAGGATTGGTGACACCGACTGTTGCACTTCAGTTTTGCTTTGAAGCATTTGCACCGATTGTTCTGGCATTTCTTTGCACCCGAACAGTTGCACTTGACGTATCCTTGTCCTCCGCTTTGGGAGCCCAGGATGACTGCCTCTCGAAGACTTACGTGCTTAACACAGTTCATTTCACTAAAAGACAACAGTTTTTGTGGACACAGAACTCGTTTCTGGTGTAGGCTCCTTTTAAAATCCCATGCTTGGTCACAAGTGTGTAGTTGTCATTTTCACTCCTGTCAAGAATTACCCCCAGGATATTCCGCGGGTCTCCGTTTTCCATCATGTCTTCAAGTATATGAAAAAAATTTGACTTTGGTATCAAGTGTTTTTCATTTTTGGCGTACTTTTGAAAGAGTAACCGATTAAATCGGACTTTCACCGATTCTGTTGCCTCCATTTAAAACTGGCCTCAAAACTTTTTTATTTCGTCTTGTCCATGAGCATGTTTATCGTGATAATGGCGCAGTAAAAATGAAAATACATTCATACATTGCTACAATCAACATTGAGAGCAACGTCACAATGGAACTAGCATTATACTGAAAGTGAACTCCAATCACTCCAAACTCAGCGAAAAGGGGAAAAAGTTAAAGAGACAATTAGAGAGACTCACATAAGAGAAACTCACAATAAATCTTCTTCTTCTTGTCGATCGCAACACAATAAATTAAGGCCGGTTATGTAAAAACAAACTCTAATCACTCCGAACTCCGGGGGAAAACCCCCGAAAAAACCCTCACTATAAATTCATGCAAGGCAGGCTGTGAAAAAAAACAACAAGGTCTCAGGTCACACATGGAAGAGAAACTCACTAAAAATTCATGCAAGGCAGACTATGTAAAAACAGACAAGGTCAGAACAACCCGTTTTGCCTAACAGTCAGGGAAAACGGGAAATTTGTACAAGTAGTTTTTGACTCACATGCGAAGCAAAAGTGAGTCTATGTACTCAGCCGTGTCGTCCGTCCGTCCGTCCGTCCGGGCGTCCGTCCGGGCATCCGGGCGTAAAAAACTTAAACGTTGGATTTTGCTCGGAGACTATTAAGTCTATCAACACCAAATGTGGCATGATGGTGTATGATGACAAGGCCTCAAAAAACATACATAGTGACTTGACCTTGCTTCAAGGTCAAGGTCACAGGAGCCATAAATGTGGTCTCAAACAGTCATTTTTCCACATTTTCTCAATTTTCTCCCACGTTATTGAGAATGGCGACCTTAGCTACAAGTGGTATATAGGTCAAAGCAAGCCCTATCTTTTGATACCAGTTTGGTTGACCTTGCTTCAAGGTCAAGGTCACAGGAGCTCTTCAAAGTTGGATTGTATACATATTTTGAAGTGACCTTGACCCTGAACTATGGAAGATAACTGTTTCAAACTTAATAATTATGTGGGGCACATGTTATACTTTCATCATGAGACACATTTGGTCACATATCATCAAGGTCAAGGTCACTTTGACCCTTATGAAATGTGACCAAAATGGGGTAGTGAACCACTAAAAGTGACTATATCTCATGGTAGAAAGTGCCAATAAGCACCATTGTGCTTCCTATGTCTTGAATTAACAGCTTTGTGTTGCATGACCTTGGATGACCTTGACCTTGGGTCAAGGTCACATGTATTTTGGTAGGAAAAATGTGTAAAGCATTTCTTCGTGTATGATGTCATTGGTAGGTTTAGTTGTTTGACCTTGACCTTGAAGGTCACATGAAGGTCAAGGTCATATAAAGGTCAAGGTCAAGCATGTGAGTCGTATGGGCTTTGCCCTTCTTGTTAGTCATTTCCTGATAATGCCTGAAAATTTTCAGTCATTACCGGTATTGCCTGATCAAACCAGGGATTTACCGTGAATGCCTAAACTTTCAGGCATTCTCGGAGAATGCCTGATTTCCCGATTTGACTGTAACATATAGACGTGTATGCTTGAAACAGAGCCGAGTTGCCTTGACGACTGCTGCAAATATGATATTCATCGTGACTCAGTTCAGCTGAAAGCGCATTGTGTACACCAGTTTGTCAATTATTCACATATTCACACTTTATTGTCATTATGTGGGCGAAATAACCGTCCAAGATTGCGTATGTGAGCCAGCGAGCACTTAATAATTTAGTTGTCATTCTGTGTGGGAGACACTGCGAATCAAACGACCAACATCGCACCCCTTTCCTCGGACGAGTCCACTAGTGTGGCCCATCAGTGGAAGGGATTCCAATATTTTAGCTGGACATTTCAGCAACACTCATCGCTCTGACCGCTGGCGGTCACCCACGGACTGTGCGGGGCTGTAAGAGCTGGATGTTTGAAAAAGGTGACAGTTTTTCATAGCTCGTTTCGGCATCAAACGGTTTTCAAAACGGCGTTATGCCGGGTGTATGTTTGACTGGCTGTGCACAGGACGACATTCACACCACGACAGGAGAGCCGCACGGCGTGGAGGTGCTGGTCACGTGTCTGCAGGAAGCCAGCAAAATTCAAGACGAGGCTGCCGTCGCCCATTAGGAATGTGATGTCTTTTTGTGTGGAGGTCAAGCAAGGAATGTGATGTCCTTTTGTGTGGAAGTGAAGTGAGGAATATGATGTCTTTTTGTGTGGAGATAAAGCAAATAATTTGGTGTCTTATATAGTGAAAAGAAAGACAACGTGATGTTCCTTTCTTGTGGTGGTAAAGCAAAGAATGTGATCTCCTGAACTGTAGAGTAAAACAAGAAATACCTTGTCCATTTGTGCTGAGGTAAAGTTTTAAATGCTGTATACTAATGGGAAGAGAAAAGCAAGAAATGCATTGTGGCAAGTTTTCTTGAAAGGCGAGGAAAGTTTTCTTGTCTCCTGCAAGCTTTTCAGCTCTCACATCGCAAGTCCCGCAACTCGCGGTGTCCTCACTTGGCATTGAGCCAGGACGCCTGCCTGCACGAGTGTAAAATATATTTGATTCACATTACAAATATTCAGCTGCGTTTACCTGTTAAGTCCATACATCTAGAATGGCCAGAATGAACTCTCTCTCTCTCTCTCTCTCTCTCTCTCTCTCTCTCTCTCTCTCTCTCTCTCTCTCTCTCTCTCTCTCTATCCCTGTTCCCGTCAAGGCAAGATGGATTTCGCGTGTTCCATATGGTTGGGTATTAATGCCCCACCCCCACCCCCACTCCCACCCCACCCATTACCCCACCCCCACACCCACTCCCACCCCACCCATTACCTCACCCCGGCTGTCGGCTATTTGTCTTGTCTACATGTACATCGTTGAAGGAGAGGCAACAGTCAGATCAGGGGAGAGCACTGCTGTAGTCCTCGATTTGAAGCGCAGTTACTTCCCGTAGATCACCCCTGTGGTCTTGCGCCTACATTCACGGTTACATTGCGACACGCATGCAAACGCGTTTACGCACACATGTGCCCAGACATTCACATGCACGTATTCACAAACGCATATATACATAAGTACACCCGTTTATATGTATGCAGTCACGCAAGCAAACATGTTTGCATAAGAAGCATACACTTCCTTCCACCTACGCACACACACACACACACACACACACACACACACACGCACACACGCACACACGCACACGCACACACACACACACACTCACACACACGTACACACGCACACGCGCACACACACACACACACACACACACACACGTACACACACACACGCGCGCGCGCGCGCGCGAGCGCGCGCTCGCACACACACACACACACAAATGTCATGGCTAATTGAGCACTATGATTCTCTGCAAACCTGTGGTAGAGGACGCGAAGTGTGGGTCTCTGTGAGTCTCTGCACGCCTGTGGTAGAGGACGCGAAGTGTGGGTCTCTGTGAGTCTCTGCACGCTATGCATCATGGGACGCGTGTAGGGGAGAAGGTTCTGCACGTCGCTGTGGCTGCAAGCATACGTCCTCCATGCATTCCCCGCAGTGGAACTCCTGTCACAAACTGCAAGGCTTCCTTTTTCTTGTGACAATCGTCTCGAATAACGAAATTGGCAAGATCGGTATCTAAATCCATTCGTTTTTCCAAGTCGAATTTTAAGGCGTTTCCAATGTCATTCCAAAAACTATGTCCTGATCATGGCGTGACGACTTTTTCTGTTGAACATTTTCAGCTTTTCCCCATTTTTCTCAGGCAAGATGGTCAGGACTTCTCTGTCTTCTCTGGCAAGATGGTCAGGACTTCCATGTCTTCTCTGGCAAGATGGTCAGGACTTCTGTGTCTTCTCTGGCAAGATGATCAGGACTTCTATGTCTTCTCTGGCAAGATGGTCAGCATTTGTATGTCTTCTCCGGCAAGATGGTCAGGACTTCTGTGTCTTCTCTGGCAAGATGGTCAGGACTTGTATGTCTTCTCTGGCAAGATGGTCAGGACTTGTGTGTCTTCTCTGGCAAGATGGTCAGGACTTGTATGTCTTCTCTGGCAAGATGGTCAGGACTTGTATGTCTTCTCTGGCAAGATGGTCAGGACTTGTGTGTCTTCTCTGGCAAGATGGTCAGGACTTGTATGTCTTCTCTGGCAAGATGGTCAGGACTTGTATGTCTTCTCTGGCAAGATGGTCAGGACTTCTATGTCTTCTCTGGCAAGATGGTCAGGACTTCTGTGTCTTCTCTGGCAAGATGGCCAGGACTTCTATGTCTTCTCTGGCAAGATGGTCAGGACTTCTCTGTCTTCTCTGGCAAGATGGTCAGGACTTGTGTGTCTTCTCTGGCAAGATGGTCAGGACTTGTATGTCTTCTCTGGCAAGATGGTCAGGACTTGTATGTCTTCTCCGGCAAGATGGTCAGGACTTCTGTGTCTTCTCTGGCAAGATGGTCAGGACTTGTATGTCTTCTCTGGCAAGATGGTCAGGACTTGTATGTCTTCTCTGGCAAGATGGTCAGGACTTCTACGTCTTCTCTGGCAAGATGGTCAGGACTTGTACGTCTTCTCTGGCAAGATGGTCAGGACTTATACGTCTTCTCTGGCAAGACCAGAACATTGTTAAGGTTATAAAGTAAAAACTTCGTCATTCTTTTCTCCTGTGCAACCGTTGAGATGGTTTCATGTTCCCGCGATGCAAATTCATATCGATTTATGTTTTTCCATTGCATTTGATACAAAGCTGCCCTTGCATAGTAGACGCCTGGGCCCGTATGCACGTCGGTCCGTTTAGTGGACTAATCGCGTTTATCCCCTATACGGGCGGATAGGCGGGAACAATCGGTATGCACGTCAATCTGGTTAGCCTATCCTATACGGATTTTCGCGTATAAAGTTATCGCACCTCCGAGGGCCTAAACGCGTGTAAATATATGGCGGCCGTTTTGTTTTTCCGAGCACGGCAGCGGCGTCTTCTGCGAAGAAACAGGATTTTCCGGGACCGAACTAATCCCTTCGACACCTACGATGACCAAGAAGTATTTCGTAAGTTCAGATTTCGTCGGCCAGACATTCTGGAACTGACACCAAAGATTATAGGTACCTATAATCTTTGCTGACACCGCGAACTCAATCGATTTTCATTACGCGAAGCGGGGTCAGAATTTAGAGTTACGTCCCTTTGCTCCGCGCCTCGTTCTCGTGCCAAGCCATGGCAATAGACGCTTCTTGTGTAGATAAGATATCTATATCGCGTCGACCTGCATTTGCAATTTTAAATCGTGGGAGCTTTCACGAGCTATTGATGCGTTCAACATACAGCTTTGATAAATTAATGCTGTTCATGGCTTACATTTTCTTTGGATGGGGTTTTAGTATCCCCCAAATACAGCGATTTCTGTGCGAACACGCAATGTAAGCAGTGGAGCCGTCGCCACGGATTCTTCGCCGTGTCGACCTGCATTGCGAATTGTAACATGTACCAGCTTTTCCGACCTACTGATGCATTCAACATACAGCTTTGATAAATTAATGCTGTTCATGGCTTACATTTTCTTTGGATGGGGTTTCTAGTGTCCCAATATACAGCTTTTTCTGTGCAAACCGTAGACAGCGTGTGTGTGTTTAGCTATACGGGCCCTAACCACGTATAAGCCCTAACTGGATTTGGTATGCACATCGCGCTAAACGGAGACGTATAGCTAAACACACACACGCTGTCTACAGTTCGAACAGAAAAAGCTGTATATTGGGACACTAGAAACCCATCCAAAGAAAATGTAAGCCATGAACAGCATTAATTTATCAAAGCTGTATGTTGATTGCATCAATAGGTCGTTAAAGCGCTTATCTTTTACAAATGGAAATGCAGGTCATCTACACGCCGATCTTCCAAGTTCGCGCACGTCTATTTATAGCTGACGCGCGGAATACATTGTTGTTATATCGCAACGAAATCCATTGACAGGTGCTTTCGCGTGAAGGTGCATTGACCCGCATTTCCAATTTTGCAATGCACGACCTATTCATGCATTCAACATTTCTCCTCCTCCTCCTCCTCCTCCCCCTCCCCCTCCTCTCCCTCTTTCTCCTCCCCCTCCTCCTCCCCCTCCCATTCCTCCTCCCCTCCTCCTTCTCCCCCTCCTCCTCCCCCTCCCCATCCCCCGTCCTCCTCCCCCTCCCCCTGCCCGTCCTCCTCCCCCCCGACCTCCACCCGTCCTCCTCCCCCCCCCGTCCTCCTCCCCCTCCTCCCCTCTTCCTCCCCCTCCCCGTCCTCCTCCCCCTCCTCCCCCTCCTCCCCTTCCCCTCCTCCCCTCTTCCTCCCCCTCCCCCTCCTCCCCCCCGTCCTCCCTCCCTCCTCCCCTCCTCCTCCCCCTCTTCCCTCTCCTCCACCCCCTCCTCCTCCCCTTCTCTCCCCCTCTTCCCCTCCTCCTCCTCCTCCTCCCCTCCTACTCCCCCTTCTCCTCCCCCTCTTCCTCCTCCTCCTCCTCCCCCTCTCCCCTCCCCTCCTCCCCTCCTGCCCCCCCCCTCCCCTCCCCCTCTCCCTCCCCCTCCCCGTCCTCCTCCCCTTCTCCCCCCCCCCTCCTCCTCTTCCTCCTCCCTCTTCCTCCCCTCCCCGTCCTCCTCCTCCTCCTCCCCCTCTTCCTCCCCCTCCTCCCCTCTTCCTCCCCCCCCCCCCTCCCCCCCCCCCCGTCCTCCTCCTTCCTCCCCCCTCCTCCTCCCCCTCCCCTCCTCTCTCTAATACTCCCCCTCCTACTCCCCCTCCTCCTCACCCTCCTCCCCCTCTTCCCCTCCTCCTCCCCCTCTTCCCCTCCTCCTCCCCCTCTCCCCTCTTCCCCTCTTCCTCCTCCTCCCCTCTTCCCCTCCTCCTCCTCCCCCCCTCCTCCTCCCCCTCCTCCCCCCATCATCCTCCTCCCCCATCCTCTCCTCCTCCCCACCCTCCATCCCCATCCTCCATCTCCACCCCCATCCCCACCCGCCATCCCCACCTCCCATCCCCACCCACTATCCTCACCCTCCATCCCCACCCGGTTCCGGAAAATCCTGTTTCTTCGCAGAAGACGCCGCTGTCGTGCTCGGAAAAACGCGTTTAGGCCCTCTATCGGACCTCGGAGGTGCGATAACTTTATACGCGAAAATCCGTATAGGATAGGCTAACCAGATTGACGTGCATACCGATAACGCGATTAGTAAACTAAACGGACCGACGTTTGCAGGCCCAGGCTGTAGGGCCCGTGTAGCTAACCGCGTTTAAGCTCTAAACGCGTTTATGCTAACCGCTTCTGACGTGCATACAGGCCCTGGTGGAGAAGAATGCAGACAGACAAACTGGACGAATGCAGATATACAGCCCGTCAGCATTTGAAGGCTATGGCTGGGCACTGATCAGGAAAATCAAGAAAGCTGCTTTCATTTCCCTGGTTTTTCGCCACATACAACTTGCGAAGGGAGACGCGGGGGTCTATTCCTACCCCCAGCCCACAGGGGCTGGACAGGCAGACTTGGTGTCCTGGCTACTAAGGCATGAAGACAAGTGGGACGGATTAAGACAGGCAACTTGGTGTCGTGGACACAAGGACAGCAGGACATAGGCGAAACGTGTGCGTCTTACAACACGACACAGGCTTTGTTAAGTCAGCTTGCTCCCGGCGCTTTGTATCCAGAGTAGATTCTTTCGTTTCCATCGAACTTTCTCTCATTCTAATTCCTCAGGCTGTAGGACCCCTCACTATACCATCAAGTCAAAACCTCGCTTTTCCACGAGATTCAAAAGGAAGATGTATAGCGCCAGCCTCCAAAACTCATTCTTCTTCTTCTTCCTCCCTCCCTCCCTCCCTCCCTCCCTCCCTCCCTCCCTCCCTCCCTCCCTCCCTCCCTCCCTCCCTCCCTCCCTCCTCCCTCCCTCCTACACTCTCACTCCCTCCCCCCTCCCTCCCTCAATCTCCCTCCCCCTCCCTCCCTCTCTCCCTCTCCTCCCTCTCCCTCCCTCCCTCTCTCTCCCTCCCCTCCCTCCCTCTCTCTCCCTCCCTCTCTCTCCCTCTCCCTCCCCCTTCTCCGTCCCTCTCCCTCTCCCTCTCCCTCCCCCTTCCCCCCTCCCCCTTCCTCCCTCCCCCTCCTCTCCCTCCCTCCCCCCTCTCCCTCCCTCCCCCCTCTCCCTCCCTCCCCCTCTCTCCCTCCCTCCCCAGTCCCCCCCTCCCCCCCTCCCTCTCTCCCTCCCCACCTCTCCCCCTACCCCCCTCTCCCTCCCCCCTCTCCCTTCCTCCCTCCCCCCTCTCTCTCCCTCCTCCCCCCTCCTCTCTACTCCCTCCTCCCTCCCTCCTCTCTCCCCCCTTCCTCACCCATCACCCCCTCCCCCCGCCCTCCGCCCTCTCTCCCTCCCTCTCTCTCCCTCCCTCCCTCTCTCTCTCCTCCCTCTCTCCCTTCCCCTTCCTCTCCCTCGCCCCCTCTCTCCCTACCTCCCTCTCTCCCTACCTCCCTCTCTCTCCCCATCTCCCTCCCTCCCTCTCTCGCTCCCTCTCTCCCCCTCTCTCCCTCCCTCTCTCCCTCCCTCCATCTCTCCCTCCCTCCATCTCTCCCTCCCTCCATCTCTCCCTCTCTCCCTCTCTCCATCCCTCTTTGTCTATCTGTCTCACTTTCTCTCTGTCTCTCTCTCTCTCTCTCTCTCTCTCTCTCTCTCTCTCTCTCTCTCTCTCTCTCTCTTTCTCTCTCTCTTTCTCTCTCTCTCTCTCTCGTAAAACAAGAGGCAATTGAGAGTCTGCATTAAAAAAAAACTTTATACATCCATTCAGTTGCAGACTGCATACGAATAAAGGGTAAGCATGGAGTACAGATGATACCGGGTATGAGGAAGTGTGCCTCTTGCTGTTTGCCGATGATGTACATGTAATGCTGTTATCAACAACACACACTGGCCTTCAAAATCAGTTAGATAGCCTCTTGCACGGGTAAGAAAAGTTTGGACTTGAAGTTAACGCGGACAAAACAAAAATGATGGTGTCCAGAAAATGCGAACAACTAGCAAGGGGTGGAAACTGGTTTCTCGCAGGGGTTTCGCTGGATATAGTATTGAATTGGATTGATTTGATGGTGTTTTACGGCCTATCAGTCTTTGTAGGCTATGTAAGGCCAGTAAGCACGAAAATCACTTGAACAGTTTAGAGTAAACACAAATCAAGTCACGGTGTCATTAGTTATTCGCCTCTTACGAATCGCGTGGGTCAATTCTTACCCCGAACCCACAGGGGGAACTGGATATAGTAAATCAATATAAATATCTTGGTAATAGGTTCACAACCGAATGATCCATTGATGCTACCATAGAGGACAGCCATCAGAGGGAAAAGAAAACGTTTACAAATATTTAGAATTCGTTGAAACCTGCGTAGTATAAAACTAAAAGTGTTCACCACCTTTGACGCACAAGTTCAAGCAACCCTACTGTGTGGATAAGAAATCTGGGTTCTTGAAAGGCATGTGAAATTAGAGAAAACACATACTTTTGTATGCAAAAGATTTATGGGATTAGATCAGAGAACTCCAAACCATATGATGTATGGAGAACTTGGATGCTTTCCGATTGCAATCAACAGAAGTGTAAGAGTAATGAAATATTGGCTAAAGCTCAACAGGATGGGGAAAGATAGGCTTTCAGAACAAGCTTTGGTCATGTTTTTGAAATCTCGAATCAAAAGGGAACGAAACTGGACAGAGACGGTGAAGATCTGCCTATGTAAATTGGGTTTTGGCTTCGTGTGACTGTCAAGTGGAGTGGTTTATGATAAACCTTTTCTGGTACAATTTAAGCAAAGAATGAAAGACTGCTATATTTAAAATTGAAATTCTGGAAACAGGAGAAGTGACAGATATAAGTGGTATGCATCTTTCAAAGAGAGCTTTGGCTTGAAAATGTATTTTGGACGTACATTTAAAACATTCAGAAATGTAGCTATTATTTAAATTTGGAATCAACGCTTTAAATAACAATTGAAGGTACAAACATGCATAAGATACAATATATCAATTGTGCAAGGAAAAGAAAACGGGGAGCATTTCCTTTTGTAGTGTTCGGCATACTTGGGATGGTCCTTCAGATGTCAGATATCGATAAATGTAAATTTTTAAATCAGGGAACCGATGTTAAATTGTCAAAAGCAATAGCCATGTACACATCTAATGCTTTTAAAATGACTGAACAAAAACTATGAGAGTAGACGTATTACTTGTGCTGATGTATTATTAAACAGGGAACCAAACATACATAATTGCCAAAGAAACTGCTGACAAGATGATGATGGCACGGCACAGTACTGATGGATTGTTGAATTTTTAACCATGTACAGGCAATGGCCTAGAAATAAAATTCCGTTCACTTCACTTCAGTTCAGTTCAGTCCAGTTCAGATTAGTTTAGTTCAGTTCATCTCTCTCTCTCTCTCTCTCTCTCTCTCTCTCTTCTCTCTCTCTTCCTCTCTCTCTCTCTCTGTCTCTCTCTCTGTCTCTCTCTCTGTCTCTCTCTCTCTCTCTCTCTCTCTCTCTCTCTCTCTCTGTGTCTCTGTCTCTCTCTCTCTCTCTGTCTGTCTGTCTCTGTCTGTCTCTCTCTCTGTCTGTCTCTCTCTCTCTGTCTCTGTCTCTCTCTCTCTCTCTGTCTCTCTCTGTCTCTCTCTCTTCCTCTCTCTCTCTCTCTGTCTCTTCCTCTCTGTCTCTCTGTCTCTCTCTCTGTCTCTCTGTCTCTCTGTCTCTCTCTCTCTCTCTGTGTCTCTCTCTCTCTGTGTCTCTGTCTCTCTCTCTGTCTCTCTCTGTGTCTCTGTCTCTCTCTCTCTGTCTGTCTTTCTCTGTGTCTGTCTCTCTCTGTCTGTCTCTCTCTCTCTGTCTCTGTCTCTCTCTCTCTCTCTGTCTCTGTCTCTCTCTGTCTCTCTCTCTCTGTCTCTCTCTCTCTCTCTCTGTCTCTGTCTCTCTCTCTCTCTCTCTCTCTCTCTCTCTCTCTCTCTCTCTCTCTCGTACACTGTGTAGTTCCAGATTTTGTTGATATAGAATGTAAATATTACATGATTTTGTGGAAATGTGTGCAAAAGGCTGGAACTGTCACTTGTATTTTAGCCAGAAAATTGAAACCGAATGTTGTCAATACATACACATGTACATATAAACTTTATGACTTGTTTAATCAGTAAGCTTTTTATTGTGATGGGTCGTCGGCCGAAATAAAGATCAATCAATCAATCAATCAATCAATCAATCAATCAATCAATCAATCAATCAATCAATCAATCAATCAATCAATCAATCAATCAATCAATCTCTGTCCGTCTCTCTCTCTCTCTCTCTCTCTCTCTCTCTCTCTCTCCGAATTGATTGCTCATACTCTAACTGGCCCTGGTGATTTTCGTGGCCAATGGCCTATAAAAGCTTACAAAAGCCAGCCAGCCCGCCAGCCAGCCAGCCAGCCAGCCAGCCAGCCAGGTAGTGTGCTTAGAGAAGACGCAAGGAGACGGTAAGGCGTGCACTGTTTCTGCACGACTGTCTCCTGACTAAAGCGTGTCAAGATATCCGGTCAGCCGTCGTGATAAATCTCTCAAGAGCACAATCGTAGCCGGGTTCACCACTG
>JAWQFJ010014794.1:25000-26020 GCA_034096865.1 Theodoxus fluviatilis | reverse complement strand
TGGGATGGTGTTGGGGTAAAGTTGGGATGGTGTTGGGGTAAAGTTGGGATGTGTTGGGTAAAGTTGGGATGGTGTTGGGGTAAAGTTGGGATGGTGTTGGGGTAAAGTTGGGATGGTGTTGGGGTAAAGTTGGGATGGTGTTGGGGTAAAGTTGGGATGGTGTTGGGGTAAAGTTGGGATGGTGTTGGGGTAAAGTTGGGATGGTGTTGGGGTAATGTTGGGATGGTGTTGGGGTAAAGTTGGGATGGTGTTGGGGTAATGTTGGGATGGTGTTGGGGTAAAGTTGGGATGGTGTTGGGGTAATGTTGGGATGGTGTTGGGGTAAAGTTGGGATGGTGTTGGGGTAATGTTGGGATGGTGATGGGGTAATGATAAGAATAGCCCGATAACCAGGGGCCAAAGGCTGTGTTCCCATCAACTTTTGACCAAAATGCTTTATCTACTGTCATTTTGATGGTACTCTTCCTGTGTATCTTTTGGCATCCCTTCGCACATATCAACCATCCCGTTCTCTCCGTTCAGCAAAAATTCCTAAACCTAGTACAAAATCTTTTGGTGAGCTTAGTTTTAGTCTGGAACTCGCTGCCGGCTGGCGTCACGCACCCACTTTACCTATTTTTAAGTCACAACTGAAGACTCACATGTTTCGACTGGCTTTGGCTTGATTGTAGGTTTTTCTTCTCATGATCATGTATGTTGTTGTATCCATTCTCAGGTCTGTAACTGTAAGTTGTATTATGTTTTGTAATATGTTGGTAAGCTTGTTGATGAATGTCTGCGTGTGAATGTGGTTATGTCAGCGCATTGAGTTGTACAGAAGTGCGCTATACAAATGCTATTCATTATTATTATTATTATTATTATTATCTGTTGCAATTCCAGATTGGGCAGTTTTCCCCATCTCTGACCCCTCATCTCGTCTTCCACTAATTAATTATGCCCAGTGGCCTAGAAATGTGTACATTCAGTCCATGATCAACAGAGGGGTGTTTTTGCCTGTGATGTAGCTAGTGACTTTTG
>JAWQFJ010014794.1:15000-20000 GCA_034096865.1 Theodoxus fluviatilis | reverse complement strand
CACTACCCCTCACCCTCTCCTAGCCACCCCCTCTCTAACACCAAGCCATCCCCTCTCTAACACCCCTACTCTAACACCCCTTCTCTAACATCCCCTCTCTACCACCCCTACACCCTGTCATTTCACCTCCTGCTTCACTATGCTAATTAGGCCTGAACAGCAGTTCTAAGGTTAAAAAAAGTAACCCAGGTGATCCTATTTTTTTCCTGCCAATCATGGCAGGAAAGATAGGACAGCACACAGTTTGTGAACCGTCAATTTCTTTCTTTCTTTTGCATCATCCACCAAAAAAAAAGTTTAGAGTCGGCAGAAAAAAAGAAAAGAAAAAAAAGTTGGGTTACTGTAAATTGTAACCACAACTTTAGTGTGTGTGGCCTAAATACATATTTTGTATCTGCTACACAGCTGTGCTTGCCTGATATTTCTTCTCCCTGTGGGTTGGGGGCAAGAAGTTTGATACTCTGTGCCTGGACCCTACTGGATTCCTAATAGGCCAGTGACTCTGAAATCAAGACTAGACTTCCTCCTAGTCTTATTCCAATCAGCTCACGTGACTTTCTAGATCAGTGGCCTTACGTAGACTATATAGGCTGACAGGCTGTAAAGTTTCATTTGTTCATTCATTCATTCATTCACTCAGTCATTCACTCATTTATTCATTCACTCACTTATTCACTCATTCATTCACTCATTCATTCACTTATTCATTCACTCATTCATTCATTCATTCACTCATTCATTTGCTTATTCATTCACTCATTCATTCACTCACTCATTTATTCATTCACTCATTCATTCATTCACTCATTCATTCATTCACTCACTCATTCATTCATTCACTCACTCATTCACTCATCCATTCACTCATTCATTTGTTGTTGTGTGGAAGGGCTTTTGACAGTGACTGTGGATTCCTCAGTGAGGCCCTTGTGTTCATGAGGGGATGAATGGTGTAGAGACACAATCTGCTTTTTGAGTTGAAGGGCCCTCTGTGGGTTGAGGGGGTAGAATAGACCCATCGTGTCAACCAACGTGATTCTTGATAAACAAATTATTAGGGAAATCGGGATTGACCGTTCTTACTCTAACAAGATCTTGCAAATTTGAAGTCAATGGTCTGACACAATCTCCTAAGGGGGATAGGCCATAAATTTCCATTCATTCATTCTTTCTTTCATTCATGCATTGAGATCTATGAAAGTGAAAGATGTGGGAAATATAGGACAGTGGAAGATAAGGATAATGGAGTGATTATGGCACGCTTGTGTATGTGAATGCAGTTGTAGGTTTCATTATGAGTCCCTGAGAAAGCAAGTGTAAGTTGTTTTGAGCAGAGACCTGTATGCATTCAAAGATGGATCCAGGAGTGAGAAGAAGGAGGAGTATGGTGATGATGATGATGACAATGAAGATGATGGTGGTGGTGATGGTGGTGGCGATAATGATGATGAGGAGGATGAGGAGGAGAAGATGATGGTGAGGAGGATGAGGAGGAGGATTGTGATGATGATAATGAGGAGGAGGATTAGGATTGTGATGATGATGATGATGATGATGATGATGATGATGATGATGATGATGATGATGATGATGATGGCAATGGTGGTGAGGAGGAGGAGAAGGGGGAGAAGATGATTGTGATGATGATGATGATGATGATGATGATGATGATGATGATGATGACGACGCTTGTGTCTCAAAGTTGGTAGAATACATAACAAGAAGGGCAAAGCCCATACGACTCACATGCTTGACCTTGACCTTTATATGACCTTGACCTTCAGGTGCCCTTCAAGGTCAAGGTCAAACAACTAAACCTACCAATGACATCATACACAAAGAAATGCTTTACACATTTTTCCTACCAAAATACATGTGACCTTGACCCAAGGTCTAGGTCATCCAAGGTCATGCAACACAAAGCTGTTAATTCAAGACATAGGAAGCACAATGGTGCTTATTGGCACTTTCTACCATGAGATATAGTCACTTTTAGTGGTTCACTACCCCATTTTGGTCACATTTCATAAGGGTCAAAGTGACCTTGACCTTGATGATATGTGACCAAATGTGTCTCATGACGAAAGTATAACATGTGCCCCACATAATTATTAAGTTTGAAACAGTTATCTTCCATAGTTCAGGGTCAAGGTCACTTCAAAATATGTATACAATCCAACTTTGAAGAGCTCCTGTGACCTTGACCTTGAAGCAAGGTCAACCAAACTGGTATCAAAAGATAGGGCTTGCTTTGACCTATATACCACTTGTAGCTAAGGTCGCCATTCTCAATAACGTGGGAGAAAATTGGGAAAATGTGAAAAATGTGAAAAATGACTGTTTTTGAGACCACATTTATGGCTCCTGTGACCTTGACCTTGAAGCAAGGTCAAGTCACTATGTATGTTTTTTGAGGCCTTGTCATCATACACCATCATGCCACATTTGGTGTTGATAGACTTAATAGTCTCCGAGAAAAATCCAACGTTTAAGTTTTTTACGGACGCCCGGACGGACGCCCGGACATAGTACATAGACTCACTTTTGCTTCGCATGTGAGTCAAAAATGAAATGTGCTTCAATGGTTATGGAACACTTTTGCACAAATTTCTGAAAACAGTGGTGTCGATCTGCAAACCAAACACCTCTGTAGCAGCTGTCGGGCACTCCTTTCAAAAAAATAATAATAATAATAAACGGGGAAGCATGCTAACACCAGTGCCAGTTATCAACAAGAAAGAACTTGGGAGAGAGCTCATAAATGGGGATAGCAGACCAGGTTGGATGTTGTGGGTGGGAAGGTGGGGGTAGGAGGAGGGATGGAGAGGGTGGGTGGGTGGGTGGGATATGAGGGAAGGAGAGAGAAGCTGAAAGAGGGATGGATGAATAATGGATGGAAAACCTCTCCCATGGCCCCCTTGATACCTGCAGGTCCTAGTCTGCTGGTTGATTCTGCAAATACCAATTCCACAGACAAAAGGAACAGCCGGCTGACTCCTCCATCATTCCCCAGTTACACAGTGCCTGTGAGGTTAATGGTTTGATGAGAATGGCGATGCATTAGCAACAGCCATTAAGTCTGCATTGGATCATTACAGTCTGACAACCATGATTCCCATTCCTGTGGTTGTGGGGGATGGGTGGGGAGTCATTTGTAACAAAGCTTGCTCTTGATGACTTTGAACATCCCCTGATATCCCCTGATGTCTGTTCTGCAGCTCTGTTATAGGCACCCAGATGGAGTGCTGCCCCCCACCCCCCAACCCCCACCCCCCACCCCCACCAGCATTGATGATTTTGGTAACCTGATGAGTCAGATGTACTCTTTCTGGGATCTGATGTGATTGAGAGTGCAAAATTGAATGAGCTGTCTTTTTGAAATCCGGCTTTGATGGAGTGGAGTCGGTCTCTTTGTCTCTGTTTCTCTCTCTCTCTCTCTGTCTCTCTCTCTGTGTCTGTCTGTCTCTCTCTCTCTATCTCTGTCTGTCTGTCTCTCTCTCTCCTCTCTCTCTCTCTGTCTCTCTCTGTCTCTCTCTGTCTCTCTCTCTCTCTCTCTCTCTCTCTCTCTCTCTCTCTCTCTCTCTCTCTCTCTCTCTCTCTCTCTCTCTCTCTCCCTCTCTCTTGTCTGTCTGTCTCTGTCACTCTCTCTCTCTCTCTCTCTCTCTTGTCTGTCTGTCTATCTCTGTCACTCTCTCTCTCTCTGTCTGTCTCTCTCTCTCTATCTCTGTCTGTCTGTCTGTCTCTCTCTCTCTCCCTCTCTCTTGTCTGTCTGTCTCTGTCACTCTCTCTCTCTCTCTCTCTCTCTCTCTTGTCTGTCTGTCTATCTCTGTCACTCTCTCTCTCTCTCTGGGTATGTGTCTGTCTCGGTTTCTCTCTCTGTGTTTCTCTATCTCTCTGTCTCTGTCTGTGTGTGTCTCAGTCTCTCTGTGTCAGTCTCTGTCTGTGTCTCTCCTGTCTGACTGTCTCTCTCCTGTCTCTCTCTCCTGTCTCTCTCTCTCTGTCTCTCTCTCTCTTTCTCTCTCTCTCTCTCTCTCTCTCTCTCTCTCTCTCTCTCTCTCTTTCTCTCTCATATGCTGTGCCGGGCTATGGCCTAGGAGATCCAAAAAAAAAATTTGGTTGTAATTCCAGAACGAGATAACATACGAAATTCAATGGATTGTTCCCTCAGTGAAACCCTGACTTTGCACCAAATTTCATAAGAATCAGTTTTGAACTTTTTTAGTTATTTTGCCACAAAAAAGAACTAACCAACCAACCAGGAGCTTAGTCTCCCTGGTGGAGGTAGTAAATAGGGCAATCAAAACTTGAATTACTCATGCTCTGATCAGCTCTGGAGATTGTTGAAGTCAGTGGCCCTACATAGCCTACTACGCCTGATAGGCCGAAAAGTTTTAATTCCCTCTGTTGATTAATGCTTTGCTCCATAGGCACTCAGCAGGCTCTATGAGCTGCCACAAGGCTCTGCTGTCAGTTTGTGGCGAATTCTCTGTCCGCAGTTTGTCACCCACAACCCACCTCTCCCCAACCCACTCTCCTGTCATTGCCACTCCAACCTACCCACCCCTCCTTTACTCCGCCCTCCCCCCTCCTTTCCTCAGTCCTCCCCCCTTCCACCTACTACACTCTTATTCCCCGCATCTCACTCCCCCACTCTGCACTCACCCACCCACCCATGCGCACACAACCTGTGTCACACTTCCTACCACCCCCACACTCACTTCACCATCACACTGCCCCACCCACACTTTCCCACCCACCTCTCCTTTCCTCAGCCTTCCCCCTTCCACCTACCGTTCTGTTATTCCACACATCTCACTCCCTCATTCTGCTCCCCCTGTGGGTTCGGGGTAAGAATAGACCCACCGCGTTCTGCATTCACCGCCCATGCCCACACAACCTGTCTCCCACTTCCTATCACCCTCACACCCACTTCACCCCCACACTGTCCCACCCACAATGTCCCACCCACACTGTCCCACCCACACTGTCCCACCTACCCC
>JAWQFJ010014794.1:7500-12500 GCA_034096865.1 Theodoxus fluviatilis | reverse complement strand
TCTGTGTGCAAGTGTGTATGTGTGTGTGTATGTGGGAATGTGCAGACATTGCCATAATTTCTCCTTCACCTCTCCCTCCTCCTTGATTTTTGACTCACATGCGAAGCAAAAGTGAGTCTATGTACTGAGCCGTGTCGTCCGTCCGTCCGTCCGTCCGGGCGTCCATCCGTCCGGGCGTAAAAAACTTAAACGTTGGATTTTTCTCGGAGACTATTAAGTCTATCAACACCAAATGTGGCATGATGGTGTATGATGACAAGGCCTCAAAAAACATACATAGTGACTTGACCTTGCTTCAAGGTCAAGGTCACAGGAGCCATAAATGTGGTCTCAAAAACAGTCATTTTTCACATTTTCCCAATTTTCTCCCACGTTATTGAGAATGGCGACCTTAGCTACAAGTGGTATATAGGTCAAAGCAAGCCCTATCTTTTGATACCAGTTTGGTTGACCTTGCTTCAAGGTCAAGGTCACAGGAGCTCTTCAAAGTTGGATTGTATACATATTTTGAAGTGACCTTGACCCTGAACTATGGAAGATAACTGTTTCAAACTTAATAATTATGTGGGGCACATGTTATACTTTCGTCATGAGACACATTTGGTCACATATCATCAAGGTCAAGGTCACTTTGACCCTTATGAAATGTGACCAAAATGGGGTAGTGAACCACTAAAACTAAAAGTGACTATATCTCATGGTAGAAAGTGCCAATAAGCACCATTGTGCTTCCTATGTCTTGAATTAACAGCTTTGTGTTGCATGACCTTGGATGACCTTGACCTTGGGTCAAGGTCACATGCATTTTGGTAGGGAAAATGTGTAAAGCATTTCTTTGTGTATGATGTCATTGGTAGGTTTAGTTGTTTGACCTTGACCTTGAAGGTCACCTGAAGGTCAAGGTCATGTAAAGGTCAAGGTCAAGCATGTGAGTCGTATGGGCTTTGCCCTTCTTGTTAGAATTCCTCTTTCATTCTTTCATCCATTCCGAACACTTATAAAAGCAGATTAACCTTCATTGCTGTTCTTGGTTGAGCAGTGCAACCAACAGTCCTGAGAAATCCAAGAAGATGCTGCCAAGAACAGATTGATTAGAATTTAGAAGGCTGCACAATTTGTTTCTTCATAGTCTTTCATTTACTCACCTGATATGGGCATCACCAGATGTCAGAAGGAAACCTTTACCTCAACTCGCATTTCCAGCTTTGTTAGAGTTTTCCAAATGTCAGCGTGCCAGGCTGGAAATTATTTTGAATCAAATTGTCCATTAGTTTTGATCATCTTTGTTGCAATCTGAGCGGCATCCTGTTGTGGAGTCCTGGCTTCCCATCCTGTTTGTCTGCAGTGACGTCCACTGATGACGCAGTCACTTGACTGTTTGCCAAACTGGTATCATTTTGGATATAAGGTTTTGGAGTTTTAGAGAGAAAAAAAATATACAGAAGTTTGCCACAAATCTGTTCATGTTTGGGAATGAGTGCTGGGGAGGTGATCATTACAGCAATTCATGTTATACTTGGATACCCTGATTACTATCTGGGGATTTGCTCTAAAGAGCACGTCGCTTGAAAACGCATCCAGAATTGCGAATTTTGTAACATCTGAAAACCATGCACATTAAGAGTTTCCTAGACTGTATGCTGGCTTTCCACAACTGGATTATGGGTTTCCAACTTAGCACATTTTGGGGATCAAAACTGTTTGAAAAGCACATAAATGTCTTATTGTCATGGTTTTGGGGTCTGTCTTAGTGTCTTATTTCACTGTAGTAACTGTTCATGCAGATTGCCAGATATGGTATTATAATTATGTGATATGCTGCTTCCACAACAGTAAAGAATAACACCTTATTCTGGCTGCTGTATTATAGAATTCTTATTATGCTTTGCATTGTAAGCTTGATATATATATATATATATGAAGAAAAAATTTGATGTGGGGGTGGGGGTACTATATGACTGTTTATGTTAAAACAAGGCTAAAAATAGAAAAATGACAAAATAAAATGTTTCAATCAAAATATTGATAATGATAGTTCATTTATACATATTCCAGGAAAAAAAACTGCATGTTCACTGAGGAAATTTTTTTAAGTTTCCAGTAAAGTTGAGGAAAGCAAATTACGTAACTTAGTATGACCTTTCACAGCATTTGCTCAAAAACTGTTTTGCCGACTTCAACCTTATTTCTCTTGCAAGCTCACAAACAACGTACACTTACACAGTGCATTTATGTCCATGTCTGCAGTTCTTGGAAGGAAAAGAGCAAAGACAGAGCTTTTGAACAAAGAGTTCGGGCTTTCATGCGTTGTAATTGATACACTTCCTTCGGGCATAACGAGTGTTGGCTTTGGGGATCAAAATAAAATGGGGGTTTAAAACCTGCATATGCTCATTTTTGACTCACATGCGAAGCAAAAGTGAGTCTATGTACTGAGCCGTGTCGTCCGTCCGTCCGTCCGGGCGTCCGTCCGGGCGTCCGTCCGTCCGGGCGTCCGGGCGTCCGTCCGTCCGGGCGTAAAAAACTTAAACGTTGGATTTTTCTCGGAGACTATTAAGTCTATCAACACCAAATGTGGCATGATGGTGTATGATGACAAGGCCTCAAAAAACATACACAGTGACTTGTCCTTGCTTCAAGGTCAAGGTCACAGGAGCCATAAGTGTGGTCTCAAAAACAGTCATTTTTCACATTTTCCCAATTTTCTCCCACGTTATTGAGAATGGTGACCTTAGCTACAAGTGGTATATAGGTCAAAGCAAGCCCTATCTTTTGATACCAGTTTGGTTGACCTTGCTTCAAGGTCAAGGTCACAGGAGCTCTTCAAAGTTGGATTGTATACATATTTTGAAGTGACCTTAACCCTGAACTATGGAAGATAACTGTTTCAAACTTAATAATTATGTGGGGCACATGTTATACTTTCATCATGAGACACATTTGTTCACATATCATCAAGGTCAAGGTCACTTTGACCCTTATGAAATGTGACCAAAATGGGGTAGTGAACCACTAAAAGTGACTATATCTCATGGTAGAAAGTGCCAATAAGCACCATTGTGCTTCCTATGTCTTGAATTAACAGCTTTGTGTTGCATGACCTTGGATGACCTTGACCTTGGGTCAAGGTCACATGTATTTTGGTAGGAAAAATGTGTAAAGCATTTCTTTGTGTATGATGTCATTGGTAGGTTTAGTTGTTTGACCTTGACCTTGAAGGTCACCTGAAGGTCAAGGTCATATAAAGGTCAAGGTCAAGCATGTGAGTCGTATGGGCTTTGCCCTTCTTGTTAGTTAGGTGCCCTTTGTAACACTTGCAAAAAACAGAAACAAAAGTTACTTTGTCTTGCAGCCGTGAAGTGATGCATCTGTCTTGAAAGTTTCATGTGGTCAAAATGTCTTGTTGTGACAATGAAAAGGCACTCCCCATCATTATTGTATCCCGTATCTTGTCAACCTAACTTTTATGAAAAATTCCAAACTGCATTTTTGATTGAATAAAAGTTCCAGATTGAATGAGACAAAATAGACAAAGTAGTTGGTGAAAGCGCAGATGATGGAGAAAAGGAACAGAAGTTTTTTTTATAGGTAAACTTGCATTTTGCTGGCTAAGATTCTTTTAAAGGTGAAAATTGTAATCAGAGTGCAACATTCAGAATAAATTGTCAGCTCATTTTCAAACAAGCATGTCATTTTAACTTGACTGTGCATTAACATTAGGCAAAAAAAAAAAATAGGTGTGGTTAGGGCAACCCGACCTACCCTATTCTGGGGCGCCGACCCTACATCTTTTTATTGAAAATGTTGAAATTTTTTAAAATATTAAATCAAAGTTGTGGGTTGAGGGAGAGATCGATCGTTCAGTCTCAGGAAACAACCCGTGCAGGCGATGCAGCATGCAAAGGGAAGTACAACTTACCTCCATAGTCCATGAGGAAAAAAAAATTAAAAAAAAAAGAAGTTATAGCCTACCTACCTACCCTAATTTTTGGGGCTATGTTACCCTAACCACACCTTCTTTTTTTTTGGCCTTAGCAATATTTATGGTTTTATGAATTTAGGTTTTAAAATATATTTAAAAGAAACTGCATCCATATACTCAGCAAGACATGCATTAACAGTGAAATGATTATTGAAGTGAAAAAAAAGTTTAATCTGAAACAGTGAAAGATTTATTGTTGCTTTCTATAGAACTGAGGATCTCTTCAACCCCCATGCATTAGCATGCCGACTAGCTGGTAATGGAAAACTTGCCAGAGGTTAAGTGATGGGAGATCCTCATACTGCATAGCATTCAAAGTCTGTCATTTACTGATGAATGTTGGACATTTTGCAATCAAAGGGCTTTGTTGCCATTTTTTCTGTTAAAGTGCTGTGTGTTGTAATACAATCTTTTCAAACCTCATCTCTCCTCCTTCTCCTCTCCTTCTACTTGGTGAACGTTCTGAAATCAAAGCACTTTGTCGCAATTTTTTTAATTTTAAAATGATATATGTTGTAATGTGTTCTATACTTGTTAAAACATCATCTCTCCTTCTCTCTATCTGCATGTTAGACATTCTGAAATCAAAGCACTTACACATATTGCAATTAATGTTATTTAAACTAGGCTGTATATTGTGAAGTGTTCTTAACTTCTTTTTAATTTAATCTCATCTATCCTTTTTCTCCTTATCATCTTCCTGTTTGCCATTTTGAAATGAAAATGCTACAGTGCATTTTTGCTGTTGTGAAAGGCTGTATGTTGTGATATGTTCTTAACTTTTTAAAATTTTACTTCATCTTTCCTCCTCCTCCTCCTCCTCCTCCTCCTCCTCCTCCTCCTCCTCCTCCTCCTCCTCCTCCTCCTCCTCCTCCTCCTCCTCCTCCTCCTCCTCCATGCCCTTTGTGGGTTGTGGGTCAGAATTCATTAGAGGCGAATAAATAGGGACACTGGGACTTGATTTATACTTAATCTGGACTATTTTATTTTTAGTGATTTTCATGCTTAATGACCTTGC
>JAWQFJ010014794.1:0-2500 GCA_034096865.1 Theodoxus fluviatilis | reverse complement strand
TCAAGGTAGGGCATGATGCATGATCAAGGTAGGGCACGATGCGTGATCAAGGTAGGGCACGATGCATGATCAAGGTAGGGCATGATGCATGTACAATGTAGGGCATGATGCATGATCAAGGTAGGGCATGATGCATGATCAAGGTAGGGCATGATGCATGATCAAGGTAGGGCATGATGCATGATCAAGGTAGGGCATGATGCATGTACAAGGTAGGGCATGATGCATGTACAAGGTAGGGCATGATGCATGTACAAGGTAGGGCATGATGCATGATCAAGGTAGGGCACGATGCGTGATCAAGGTAGGGCACGGTGCATGATCAAGGTAGGACATGATGCATGATCAAGGTAGTGCATGATGCATGATCAATGTATGGCGTGATGCATGATCAAGGTGGGGCATGATGCATGATCAAGGTAGGGCATGATGCATGATCAAGGTAGTGCATGATGCATGATCAATGTATGGCATGATGCATGATCAAGGTGGGGCATGATGCATGATCAATGTATGGCATGATGCATGATCAAGGTAGGGCATGATGCATGATCAAGGTAGGGCATGATGCATGATCAAGGTAGGGCACGATGCATGATCAAGGTAGGGCATGATGCATGATCAAGGTAGGGCACGATGCATGATCAAGGTAGGGCATGATGCATGATCAAGGTAGGGCACGATGCATGATCAAGGTAGGGCATGATGCATGATCAAGGTAGGGCATGATGCATGATCAAGGTAGTGCATGATGCATGATCAAGGTAGGGCATGATGCATGATCAATGTATGGCATGATGCATGATCAAGGTAGTGCATGATGCATGATCAAGGTAGGGCATGATGCATGATCAAGGTAGGGCATGATGCATGATCAAGGTAGAGCACGATGCATGATCAAGGTAGGGCATGATGCATGATCAAGGTAGGGCACGATGCATGATCAAGGTAGGGCATGATGCATGATCAAGGTAGGGCATTGCAGGTGCTGACAGTTACGGTCAAGTAGGCAGTAAATTACCACAAGGGAAAAAATTGGCAAGGCTCCATTTGGATAACTTTTTAAAAATAATTTCCAGTTCATGCTATCATTACAAACACTTGGAACAGCCTGACTCTCAAGATAGACTGTGTGCTAGTACTTAGAGGTTTATCAGTGAGACTGGCTAGATTTCCTTGTGCCCTGAGCCTACTTATGTACATGTTTGGAGACTGACTTAATATCTTCCTACAGCTCAACAATATCCTATTGTGCATATTTGAAGACCAACTTGATATCTTACAACAACCCAACAATATCTGCGTAATATGCCTATTGTGCATACTTGAAGACAGACTTAATTTCTTTCAACAGCCCGTTGCTGACTGTATCACATTCCTATTGTTGTGTATCTTTGGAGACTGACTTAATATCTACCAACAAGCAACACAAAGTCTGTACAAAATGTCTATTGTTACGCATACATGTATTTCGACCTTGACTTAATTTCTACCAACAGCATAACACTGTATGTCTAATGTGTGCCTAGCTGAATGCTGGCATACATTCTGCAAACGTGCCAACACTGTCTGCATAATATACCTACTTTGTGCACAGCTAGAGACTGACTTAATTTTCACTTACAGAGCAGTAAGTTGAGGCTGTACTGTATACTTATTTAATGCATAATTGGAGCCTGTTGTGATACCTACTGACACCCCAACACTCAGTCTGCATATTATTTCTACTGCATGAATACTTAGCAGCTGCTGTAATATCTGCTTGCTGATTAGTAATACTTTGTTTATGGTATACATACGTCATTCATACTTTTAGAGGGACATAGTTTCTACCGGCCGTTCATCGCTAAGTCGGAATGTTATACATGCTGCATGCATATTTGAACGCAGATATGAAATCTTCCAACACTCATAAAGGCTGTATTGTACACCTACAAAGAGTCTTTTTGGAGAAATTTACAATTTCTACCAGGTCCTTAATAGAGAAGCTGTGCACTATTTCAACCTAGTGCATACTTTAACCTTTGTTAAAGCCATGGTTTGTATCCTGGACGTTTTGTACCTAGTCGTTTCGTACCCTAACCGGTTAGAGTTAGGGTTAGGGTTAGAGTTAGGGTTAGAGTAGAAAAGGTTCGAATCGACTAAATGAGGTGCACAACGACTAGGGTACGAAACGTCCTGTATTCGATTTTTTATCCCTCCAGGTTTACTGAAGGCCCTCGCAGCTGTATTGGGGGGTTTTTAATGCCAAAACCTGGAGGTTCAGCGCCAGCGGTTTTTATACATCCTCATGCATACCTGAAAACTATGACATTTTTCACCAAGGCACATATTTGAAAACTAACATAAGACTCCCCACGGAGCAAAGATGGTGCTGCTACTTACCTGCATGTGTCCTGTCTGTCTCAGTGTGTTTGATGTCAGCTGTCAGCAAAGTATTGATCAAATGACTCAAGGATGGGGGGAATAACATAAAAGGGGTTTAAAGCTCAATGTGTGT
>JAWQFJ010014793.1:0-27169 GCA_034096865.1 Theodoxus fluviatilis | reverse complement strand
ATCTGTTTTTGATGCGTTCCTGTGGGCGGCTCCGACCATGAGTCAGCTCCTTACAGTAGACTCGCTTGGGCAAGCGGTTGGTACCACTTGCATTCTGATGACGTGGCCAGACAAACTAAGCTGTGATCCCAAGATGTTCGTGCAATAAGGAATGCTAAAACCAGGAAGAGCATAGGGTCCGTGCAGAACAAAGTAGCAACTTCGTTTCATTCCAATTTATATAGAAAGGAATATAATGAGTTGCCATTCTAAATGTAACAGACATGTATATGTTTCTCATTCTTTCTGTCACTCTCTCTCAATCTCTCTCTCTCTCTCTCTCTCTCTCTCTCTCTCTCTCTCTCTCAGTCTGCCTGCCTGCCTTCCTGTCTATCTGTGTGTCTGTGTGTCTGTTTGTCTGTCTGTCTGTCTGTCCGTGTGTCTGTCCGTGTGTCTGTCTGTCTGTCTGTCTGTCTGTCTGTGTGTCTGTGTGTTTGTCTGTCTGTGTGTCTGTATGTGTGTCTGTCTGTGTGTCTGTTTGTCTGTCTCTCTCTCTGTCTCTGTCTGTCTGTCTGTCTGTCTGTCTGTCTGTCTGTCTGTCTGTCTGTCTGTCTGTCTGTCTGTCTCTCTCTCTCTCTCTCACTCACTCTCACACACAAATAACTTTTTTAGGGATAGCCTTATGCGATTTAGATTTGAGATAAATGATCTGAAAATTAATCAACGATATGTGCTCAGAAAAAAAGAACAAAAATGTCCATCCTGCAAAAAAATCGAAGATGAACATTTCCTCATATATTGTCAGCTATATGATGACATAAGACGTAAATATATCACACGGTACTTAAGTGATAACGTAAAGAGGAAATGCAGTATCCTACTGAAGGAATGCAATGTAATATGTCGAGAAATATTGGTATGTACATGAAATGTGCTTTTGAACTGCGAGAGATGATAGCTAGGGCAAATTCCTGTTCATTCTGTGAACTCGAGTAAGTATTGAACACCCGAGCGTATCGCCGGCAGGCGAACTCTCAGTTTACTAGAATGATTCCTGTTCTGACTCGTCTATAGATGTTATGTCCATTGTATGAGCTTCGTGTACTTCAGCAGATCACAACAATATCACGTACAGCTCGAAAGAACCATGGTAGATATATGCACAGGTATTTGATATTTGCCAATGTTTGTTCTCCGTGGTTTATTATTTTCCTTTTTTTTCTTTGTACATGTGTGTGATATGGGCTGTCGGCCTGACAATAAACCAGTTCAGTTCAGTTCAGTTATCTCTCCCTCTCTCTCTCTCTCTCTCTCTCTCTCTCTCTCTCATTCTCTCCACGCGATTTAAAAGAACACGTGTGTATCTAATTGGACGTCAGCTTTCTGAGCTAACGTCATCCGTCCTTTTGATGATGACGTCGAGACTTCATCAATCAGTATGTATTTGCAGCCTGTGGACAAAGATTATAGGTAACCTATAATCTTTGCTGTGGAGGACAAATTCACGGAGCTGGGACAACGCCTCGAAACTTTCCAACTCCAGGAGCGGACAGCCCCTGCTTGGCATGGCAGAGCACGAATGAAGTTTAGTTGCAGCGGCAGTGAAATTGCCAGAAGGAAATTATATATGCCTTGAAGTTGAAATACATCATTCCAGCGGAAGATTGGGGAAAAACTACACTACAGCAACAACAACAACACCGAAAAGCCCGTGAAAGAAATCTGTCAACTAATCTGAAATTCTCCACAAGGAAAAAAAGGGCATTTGTCATGTTGACGGGGAGATTATAGCCGGTGAAAAAATGAGCAGGCAAATTCGTATTCTTGAAACACTCTGTCAACAACAGCAAGTGCAAACTAGTGGCCAAGTCTTTGCTGATCGAGTGCTTCAGCCGACAGGAGCACGCCCATTAGTGGATTCAGAGGGCAGAAAAAGTCTGTCCATCTGCATTCAACCACTAGTTTTACTTCTGGTATTCAGTGCGTATGTGCTCTTCGGAGCAATGGTCTTCAAGGCCCTCGAAGGTCCTCACAGCATCGCCAGCCAATGGAAGCTTCGCAGGGACCTCACTGAATTAGTAGGTAAGTTAAAACACTTTTTCTGGCTGCACCAATGCACGGGTGATCCACACTGCAGTAGAAGCAGCAAGCAGCAGCAATACAACTGATGTCATAGACAGTCATACACACATACATACGAGAGCACGCTTGCGCAAGATTCCCTTCGAGGTCAGGCTTGAACCGATACTAGAACAGTGAAGGAGCTTCCAGTAACACAGCAGCATTAAATTGTTATACTGTTATTGCACGTCAAAGTTTTCTCGTGTCTTTGTGTTATAGAAAACACATGCTTGAATTACACAATTGTGGCCGATATTCTGGACACGCTGGACTCTGATGAAAGCCGACTGGCCAGCCACGTGCTCTTTAAGAACGAGACCAGACCTGTCTGGACTTTGCTTGGATCCACCAAAATTGTTTTGACCATCATCACCACCATAGGTCAGTGGACATTGAAGATAATCGGTCATCGCTGCCACCATTACCATTGCCATCACCATTTTAATACCACCACCATCGCTACTACCACCACTACACCACAACCATTGCCACTACCACTACAACACCACCACCATTGCCACTACCACTACAACACCACCACCATTGCTACCACGAATACAATATCACCACTATCGCCATCACCACTACAACATCACCACAATCGCTACCACCACTACAATACCACCACTATCACTACAACCACTACAACACTACCACGATCGCTACAACTACTACAACAACACCACCATCGCTACCCCCACTACAACACCATTACCATTGCTACCACCACTGCAACATTAACACCATCACTACTATCAACACCACCACCATTGCTACTACCAACACCAACAACATCGCTACCACCACTACAACACCACTTATCCCCATCACCACTACAATACCACCATCATCGCTACCACCACTACAACACAACCATCGCTACTACCACTACAACACCACCACCATCGCTACCACCACTACAACACAACCATCGCTACTACCACTACAACACCACCACCATCGCTACCACCACTACAACACCATCACCATCGCTACCACCAACACCAACACCATCGCTTCCACAACTACAATACCATCACCATCACTACAACCACTACAACGCCATCACCATCACTACCACCACTACAACACCACCACCACCGCTACCACTTCGACAACCCCATCACCATCGCTACCACCACATACCACCGTTGCTGCACCACTACAATACATCACTAACGCTACCACCACTACAATACCATCACCATCGCTACCACTACTACAACACCATCATCATCGCTATCACCACTACAATACCACCATTGCTACATCACTACAATACACCAGTAACGCTACCACCACTACAATATAATCACCATCGCTACCACAAAACCACCACCATCGCTACCACCACCAACACCCCCACCATCATTACCACCGCACTACACTAATAACATCACTACAACACCATCACCATCGCTACCACCACCGTTACACCACCACCATCGCTACCACCACAATTACACACCTACCATTGCTACCACCACCATTACATACCACCACCATTACATACCACCATCGCTACCACTACTACCACACCTCCACTACCGCTACCACCACTATTTCACCCCCATCGCTACCGCCACCATCGCTACCACTATCATCGCTACCACCACTATTACTCTACCACTATCGCTACCAACACTACTACACCACCACTATTACACCACAAACATCTGTGTGATAAACTTCACTACCATCAATACCCTTCTCTCCACCGTCATCAACATTGCTGGTACCAATGCTGCCGTTACCACCACCACCACCACCACCAATACCCCAACTGCCATCTCCGCAACAATAACCCAAACTATCATCAACACCACCACCATCGCCATTCCCAGTCACCAGAACCACCAAATCACCGCCAAATTGCCACCACCACAACCACCACAATCGCCACCAGCACAACCACCACAATCGCCACCACAATCGCCACCACAATCGCCACTACCACCACTGCCATCATCATAACCTCCACTTTTGTCACTACCACTACCACCATAAGTGCCACCTACACCACCATTACCCCACCATTGCTGCTACTACCAGCACCACCACCATTGCCACCACCACCACTTCCGCTACCACCATCACCACCGGTACGTCCGTCATCGCTTTAACCACCACCACTACCCGTCAAATACCTATCCGTATGACACAGTCCCAAGTTTGTCTTGTACACAACCCACTCTTGATCTTGCCTAAACCGTCTACGTGCAGGGTACGGTAACATCGTGGTACAGACTAGTGCAGGGAGGCTGTTCTGCATTTTCTACGCCTCCATTGGCATTCCTCTCACCATCACCATGCTTCACAAACTGGGCGAGCTCATCTTCCACATTGCAGAGGTCATCTTTGCAAAGTTCTGCTCCAAGGCACTTGGAGAGAAGAAGGTAAATATGCCAACCAATATAATGACGACGACGACGATGACGGCGACGACAATGATGATGAATGGATGGATAGATGGATGGATAGATGGATGGATGGATGGATGAATGATATAATTTTACGGCCTCTCAGCCTTAGTGGGCTATATAAGGCCACAAATTCAAAATCACTAGGGCTGTTAGATAAAGAGAAAGTAAAACTTCGATTTATCTAATTATTCGCCTGATTCGAATCGTGTAGGGAGACGCGGTGGGTCTATTATTATCCCCATCCCATAGTAGGACCCAACATCATTGATGAAAACAAAAACAAAAAGTGAAACAGAGCGAGTGATGTGAGTGTTAGATATGTGTCCAGTGTATAGAAGTGTTTTGCAGTTACTCTCCTTTTACATAGACACAGATCTATGGCACCACAGACCCCCGTGGAAGGGCACGTCCAGGTGTGTGCGTGTGTGTGTGTGTGTGTGTGTGTGTGTGTATGTGTGTGTGTGTTTGCCTCTGTGTGTGTGTGTGTGTGTGTGTGTGTGTGTGTGTGTTTGCCTGTGTGTGTGTGTGTGTGTGTGTGTGTGTGTGTGTGTGTGTGTGTGTGTGTGTGTGTGTGTGTGTGTGGAGAAAGACAGACTAAGAAAGATGACAGAGAGAGGGACAGAAAAAGAGAGACAGAAAGAAAAAGAGAAGTAAAAAGGTGGAAACGAGTAAAGAAAGCGAAAGAAAAGGCGACCAAAACAAACTGAAACATGTAGAAACAAAAACCATAGGAAAACCAGCAAGAGATAAGGCAGAGATGAGACATGGAAACAGGCCAGAGACAAGAGTGACAGAAAAAGGAACAAGAGTAACCGTTTTTGTCCCTCTGAAAATTACTGCAACAGGTCCCAAACTCTACCTGTACATGTTTCTATGTTGCCCTCATCAGAGATGACAAAATCGGGTAAATCTGACACACCCTGGCCAGTGCACCTTTTCTCTTTGTGCAGCTGCTGCAGACCTTCGTGATGCAGCTCATCTGGGCCACCTTGATCTGGCTTGCTCCTGGCGGCCTGTACGTACTATTCCACGACTGGTCCTACGTGGACGCTATCTACTTCATCTTCATCACGCAGTCCACCATCGGGCTCGGAGACGTCGTTCTCAACGAAGAAGGTGACCAGACATTGCTTCTCGTCTGCACAACATTGATTCTCGTCTATTCAACATTGGTTCTTTTCTGCATGCCATTGCTTGTTGTCTGCACAGTATTCCCTGTCGTCATCGTCTGCACAACATTGCCTCTCGTCTATACAGCATTGGTTCTTGTCTGCACAGTACGGCTTCTCGTCTGCATTGTGTTGCTTTTCGTGAAGCTGCATTGATTGTGGTGTAAAAAATGTATTCTAGCAAGGTCCAGTGTCACCATTAAAAATGTATGTGCCTAACATTTACTATTGATTCCATCAGGGATATTCGCATTAAATCGCTATTAAGACAATCAAGTTGCAGAAATAACAGTTGTGCTGAAGCGGGCACATAACCCACGTCAAATCTGTCTCTTGCGATTCTAGTCAGATAGTGTACCAGAGGCGCTAAACATATACTTTGTACGCATACATTGATATACTTATAGCATCGAGACAACCGTAATGTTTCAGAATTTGACCTCATTGTGATCTCGTGGGTCAATCTGCGGGACCATCCAACAGCCAGACTGGCAACCAGAATATATCGACAAAGATTTCACTTACAGCTGATCGTACGTTCGAATTGCGGCTGCATATTATTATTATGTGCGAGAGGAGGCCCTGTCAATGTTAGCTGATTCCTGGGAATGTCATAACATTTGTCAAACGGCTTACACACAATACAGTCTCATCTACCCAACGTGAGTTCTCTGTAATAAGTAGACACTGATCAACTATGATATATTTCTAAGACGACGGACGGACTGTCGACATGCCATGACCACCTCATGTGCATCTTTATGCATATAGAGTGGCCAAATTAATGCGTCTGCATTTCCAATTATCTGTGTTTGCAGGCAGTACCGCGCTTGGCGTGTTGGCCCTCCTGCACATTATCGTCGGCATGGCTTGGGTGTCGCTCATCATCACCCGCATCGCCAACCTCATCCAAAGCAACGCTGACTCCCTTGAGGATTCCATGCTGGAGGTAGGGCGGACAGCATCATATAGACACACACACACACACACACACACACACACACACACACACACACACACACACACACACACACACACATTTACTTACAATCCTTACAACTCTAGGGCTGGCTAGACAAACATACATTTTCAAGCAGATTATAAACAGATTGTGTTTCTATACATTTCTCTTGCCTTAGCTTTAGTGCATAAAATATAAACATTGATACATCCATAATTTTCCTGATATTGTTACCTTTTAAGAGGTAAGCACAGTATCTTTTGTTCGGATATACATATTTTGCAATATATCTTTCCCTTAGCTTATCGTATGTGCTACATTCTAGCAAGAATTGGGTTTCGTTTTCAAGTGTGCTACAAAATGGACAAACCAGATCGTTTGTTTCATTGTGCCTGTAAAGCTTGTTAACTCTCAATGTATTTATTCCACATTGGAAGCGAATGAAGGAATCTCTAAACTTTTTAATGGTTAGGAAACTCAGATAACGTTCCGTCCCAAATAAGTCCTTTACGTTAGAGTACCATAGGAATCTTTGACTGTTGTGATCTCGTTCATCCCATGACTGACGACAGCAGTCCTGTAATCTTTGCTTTATTTGTTTCAAGAAGGATGTCACAGAGAGAGAGAGAGAGAGAGAGAGAGAGAGAGAGAGAGAGAGAGAGAGAGAGAGAGAGAGAGACAGACAGACAGACAGACAGACAGACAGACAGACAGACGGACAGACAGAGACAGAGACAGAGATAGAGAGAGCATGTGACGATTTCCCTTCCCCCTCGTAACCCCCTTCCCCCTCTTTTTGACTCACATGCGAAGCAAAAGTGAGTCTATGTACTCACCCGTTCCGTCCGTCCGGGCGTCCGGGCGTCCGGGCGTCCGAAAACTTTAACGTTGGATTTTTCTCGGAGACTATTAAGTCTATCAATACCAAATGTGGCATGATGGTGTATGATGACAAGGCCTCAAAAAACATACATAGTGACTTGTCCTTGCTTCAAGGTCAAGGTCGCAGGGGCCATAAATGTTGTCTAAAAAACAGTCATTTTTCACATTTTCTCAATTTTCTCTGAAGTTTTTGAGATTGGATACCTGAACTATATATGGTATATAGGGCAAAGTAATCCCTATCTTTTGATACCAGTTTGGTTGACCTTGCTTCAAGGTCAAGGTCACAGAAGCTCTTCAAAGTTGGATTGTATACATATTTTGAAGTGACCTTGACCCTGAACTATGGAAGATAACTGTTTCAAACTTAATAATTATGTGGGGCACATGTTATACTTTCATCATGAGACACATTTGTTCACATATCATCAAGGTCAAGGTCACTTTGACCCTTATGAAATGTGACCAAAATGGGGTAGTGAACCACTAAAAGTGACCATATCTCATGGTAGAAAGTGCCAATAAGCACCATTGTGCTTCCTATGTCTTGAATGAACAGCTTTGTGTTGCATGACCTTGGATGACCTTGACATTGGGTCAAGGTCACACGTATTTTGGTAGGAAAAAAGTGTAAAGCATTTTTGACTCACATGCGAAGCAAAAGTGAGTCTATGTACTCAGCCGTGTCGTCCGTCCGTCCGTCCGTCCGTCCGTCCGTCCGTCCGGGCGTCCGTCCGTCCGTCCGGGCGTAAAAAACTTAAACGTTGGATTTTTCTCGGAGACTATTAAGTCTATCAACACCAAATGTGGCATGATGGTGTATGATGACAAGGCCTCAAAACACATACATAGTGACTTGACCTTGCTTCAAGGTCAAGGTCACAGGAGCCATAAATGTGGTCTCAAAAACAGTCATTTTTCACATTTTCCCAATTTTCTCCCACGTTATTGAGAATGGCGACCTTAGCTACAAGTGGTATATAGGTCAAAGCAAGCCCTATCTTTTGATACCAGTTTAGTTGACCTTGCTTCAAGGTCAAGGTCACAGGAGCTCTTCAAAGTTGGATTGTATACATATTTTGAAGTGACCTTGACCCTGAACTATGGAAGATAACTGTTTCAAACTTAATAATTATGTGGGGCACATGTTATACTTTCATCATGAGACACATTAGTTCACATATCATCAAGGTCAAGGTCACTTTGACCCTTATGAAATGTGACCAAAATGGGGTAGTGAACCACTAAAAGTGACCATATCTCATGGTAGAAAGTGCCAATAAGCACCATTGTGCTTCCTATGTCTTGAATTAACAGCTTTGTGTTGCATGACCTTGGATGACCTTGACCTTGGGTCAAGGTCACATGTATTTTGGTAGGAAAAATGTGTAAAGCATTTCTTTGTGTATGATGTCATTGGTAGGTTTAGTTGTTTGACCTTGACCTTGAAGGTCACCTGAAGGTCAAGGTCATATAAAGGTCAAGGTCAACCATGTGAGTCGTATGGGCTTTGCCCTTCTTGTTTAGTGCATGATGTCATTGGTAGGTTTAGTTGTTTGACCTTGACTTTGAAGGTCACCTGAAGGTCAAGGTCATACAAAGGTCAAGGTCAAGCATGTGAGTCGTATGGGCTTCGCCCTTCTTGTTCTCCGTTCTTCGGGGGTAGTGTACAATTTTCCTGTGAGAAATAATGTGACGCACGTGTAACTTTGGACATCAACACTACGACTACGAGTGTTATTTTACAAGGACTGAAACCACCTGCGGTCGTTTTGTCCTCGTGAACGTTTTTCCACTACACCGGTTCTGCGCTACTCGTTTTCAACTGGCACGGTGGTCCCGGCGACACAGGCGCCAACGATCAAAGTTGTATCTGGCATGAGCTATTTGCACATCATTCATCATGAACTGATATTCTCTGCCTTTGCCTGCTCTGTGTGTGTGTGTGTGCGTGCGTGCGTGCGTGCGTCTGTCTGTCTGCCCGTGCGTCTGTACGTGTACCCGCTTTGTCCTTGCGTGCGTTTGTATATCTGTGTATATGTGTGTGTGTGTGTGTGTGTGTGTGTGTATGCGTGTCATCATGTGTGGTGCGCGTGGTGTGTATGTGTATGTGTGTGTTCTCCTGTTATATGTTTGTGTGTGTGTGTGTGTGTGTGTGTGTGTGTGTTTTCCTGTTATATGTTTGTGTGCGTGTGTGTGCGTGTGCATGCACGCATGTGTGTCTGAGTGTGATTATGTGTGTTTGTGTGCGTGTTTGTTTGTTTGCGCTTGTGTGTGTGTGTGTGTGTGTGCGTGCGTGTGTGTGTGTGTGTGCGTGCGTGTGTGTGTGTGTGTGTGTGTGTGTGTGTGAGAGAGAGAGAGAGAGAGAGAGAGAGAGAGAGAGAGAAAGAGAGAGAGGATGGAAGGAAGGAGGGAGAGGAAGGAGGGAGGAGGAGAAAGGAGGAAGACGAAGAAGGAGGAGGAGGAGGAGGAGGAGGAGGAGGAGGAGGAGGAGGAGGAGGAGGAGGAGGAGGAGGAGGAGGAGGAGGAGGAGGAGGAGGAGGAGGAGGAGGAGGAGGAATCTGTGGGAGTAGGTGACACCACTAAGAGCTTAATCTGTAGACATTCCCTTCGGCGTGCCTATTTCAGATGGAGGTTCAGAGACTGCAGCGGGAGCTACTGACCACTCAGTGGGCGAAATCACAAATGCGTGAAGCAGTGCGGGTCTTATCCAGCAAGAGAAAGAAGTCCAAAGCACCCTCGCTTGCCGCCGAACCTGACTGGATGCATGAGAACGTTGATCTCGGCTCATTTGCAACTGTGCTTTAGGATGCTCTGCCTCAATACACAGACGGCCTATCAAAAGCAATTGCTTATTAAAACGTTTTAGCTTACTCAGTAGCCATGCTTGGAACCCGCTTGATGTAACAACGTAAGTTTGTACGCGACATGTTAGGACGACAGAAAGCAAGCCAACACGCACCTGTTCACTTCCATTTTATGTGGGAAAATAATTATGCATGTGATTCTGGCAACAGCAGAATCTGTTGATAAACTAGTTGCATATTGGGCTGCCCGAAAAGGCACTTTTAGCACAATCGCAGATGAAGCAGTTGCACTCGGAATCATTCGCTGTCTGATCTTATAAACAGTCTGCTTTGTTAAATTATTTCCGAAAATCTTTGCCTAAAATGGCTCTTCGATCTCGGCAAGATGGAGATCGATTTTGTGTTGATGGTCTGGTAATGACGTCAGCTCCTTGAAAACTTGAGATTTTAAGAGTTCTTCTGTAACGTTTACCGGGTCTGTCCACAACGATGTAGGCCTACATGTAAAATGCGCTTGACGACCAGCGAGCCGAGTTTTTCTCCACCACCCTCCCCCCACCCCCTCCCCCACCATCTACCAGAAAACGGAAAAACGTGGAGTGTTGTTGTAACGGCAAAGGGCGATAGAGAAGATAGGGCGAATCTTTTCCCTCTAACTAATGTGTTCCTTGTTGTCGAGGAAAACCCGGTTAATGGGAATTTTTTTTTTGTCGTGACTCCCGTCAAGATCAAGATGAAACCAACCAACCAACCAACAAACGAGCAATCAAAACAAGCAAATTCAAGCCGGCCTGCCACACGACAGAAAAAGGTACAACTCGTTTGAAACGACAGCGCACGCCTAATCCTTCCCGATAGACTATTAATTGATCACTTTGTAAAGATTTGCTTTTGTCGCAAAAAGAGAACAATCACTGCGTGCTAGTCTTCAAAACACGGTTTTCTTCGTGTTTCCTCTTTGTTGTTTCCGTTGCAGAGTCAGAGTGACGATGATTTGAGTGTATGCAGGTAACGCAGATAAGTAAAGTGCTGGTGATATAAGAATATATGATAAGAGAAAGTTCTCATCGATACCTTTTTAGCGTGACGTAGGAGTTAGGTATGAGTAATACCTGTCTGAAATCCATTTTCATAGAGGAAAAGTGTGCTGAATAGAAGAAAATGAAGAAAAAGAGGGGGAAATGCGAAAATGTTATTACTCAAAGCAAAAACTAGAAAATCATCCAGTTTCATACTAAGAATCTTGCTTGTACATTGATGGCGCATGAAAACTATGAAGTTTTCTTATCAAGCAATGCGTCGAGGTCTGTCCTACGTTCACGCGCAATTGCCATTCACTTTGCATAGACTTTTAAAAGTATTTGTTCATTGCACATTATTAAGTCTCTAACGCTGTTACACTGTACCGTGTATTCCATATCCGTTCACTACGACCATGTTAGTGTCTATCCCGTTTGAAATTCTAGTTCGGTCTTCAGTGACAAGCGTTATGGAGCTAATTATGACCACTCCAAAGTTTTGAATGTTTCATTGGTGCTTTTTGTCATACTTTTGCCCACCCTAAAACTATATAAACCGGATGTAGAGAGTGCAAAATGTCCAGTCGTATCTGCGACCCTATTAGAGGTCTGTATTTCAAGACATGGCCATTCAAAGGGAAGTCGCTCGGACTCGCTGTCAATGAAACTTCCCCGTTTACACCGGTTTCCAGCTTCACACTCGCAGCTTGTAGAACAGGGCACGACACTGCTTTTGATGTGCAGACCTCGAACCTCTTTGGCAGGTTTCTCGCTGCACTGTCACTATGTCTAACAACACAAACTGCGTTCGGATGGATATGGAGAAAGTGCGTACTCACTGATGAGCAGAGATGGCCTCGAGCCAGAGAAAAGAGGGGAGTTCAGGAGGCGCAGTGCTTCAAAGCGCTTACTCAGCGCTGCATGTGATTCACTCCTGAACGGCAATTTTGGGGCGCGATTCACTCAGCGCTGAGCAGCGCTGTGAATCACCAATCCGACGTGCAGCAGGATGATTTCGCATCATTTCAAAATGGCGTCTTCGATCCCGCACTGGCCGTCGACGCGTTAAATACCCCTCAGAAACATCATTTTGGGACTGGAACGGGCTTTATTTGCCCCAAGCGCCCTGTGTGCGCGAGTAATGGCAAGTAAGGATGACACCGTAGTGGACTTTATTCATGCAGAATACATTTAAACGTGCATAAACGATGTCTGTGGCGAAGAAAACACTTTCTTCGCGTCTATCAACACAACATGGGGCGCAGAAGATTTACCTCCCCTTTAACAAGTGAAGCGCTGCACAAAATCTGGGGCGTTCAGGAGTGGCATGAAGCGCTCAATTGCCAACATGAAGCGCTCATGCAGCGCTGAGTACTCCTGAACAAGCCTAAGGTCACCGACTCAAAACTTCTGGGGCACAGCCCTTGTATTAAAGCCAGTTGCACACCGGGCGACGAAGCGACAATGTTTCTTTCCTTCTCTTGGCGTCGATCCTCTCTTTGACGAGTTGGCCCTACTGACCTATATGATACTGCATAGCTATTATCTTGAAACTCAGTGGTTCCTCCACGACCTCTTTTCTGATTGGTTGATTGATGGCTGCGCCGCTCCTCGTCGCCGGCAAATAGACTGCTTTCTACTCGAGGCAGCGATTTTTTTTAACGCACGCACGATCTGCTTGTTGCTCCGTCGCGTCGTGTGCAAACGGCTCTAAGCACGATCTGCTTGTTGCTCCGTCGCGCCGTGTGCAAACGGCTCTAAGCACGATCTGCTTGTTGCTCCGTCGCGTCGTGTGCAAACGGCTCTAAGCACGATCTGCTTGTTGCTCCGTCGCGTCGTGTGCAAACGGCTCTAAGCACGATCTGCTTGTTGCTCCGTCGCGTCGTGTGCAAACGGCTCTAAGCACGATCTGCTTGTTGCTCCGTCGCGTCGTGTGCAAACGGCTCTAAGCACGATCTGCTTGTTGCTCCGTCGCGTCGTGTGCAAACGGCTCTAAGCACGATCTGCTTGTTGCTCCGTCGCGTCGTGTGCAAACGGCTCTAAGCACGATCTGCTTGTTGCTCCGTCGCGTCGTGTGCAAACGGCTCTAAGCACGATTTGCTTGTTGCTCCGTCGCGTCGTGTGCAAACGGCTCTAAGCACGATCTGCTTGTTGCTCCGTCGCGTCGTGTGCAAACGGCTCTAAGCACGATCTGCTTGTTGCTCCGTCGCGTCGTGTGCAAACGGCTCTAAGCACGATCTGCTTGTTGCTCCGTCGCGCCGTGTGCAAACGGCTCTAAGCACGATCTGCTTGTTGCTCCATCGCGCCGTGTGCAAACGGCTCTAAGCACGATCTGCTTGTTGCTCCGTCGCGCCGTGTGCAAACGGCTCTAAGCACGATCTGCTTGTTGCTCCGTCGCGCCGTGTGCAAACGGCTCTAAGCACGATCTGCTTGTTGCTCCGTCGCGTCGTGTGCAAACGGCTCTAAGCACGATCTGCTTGTTGCTCCGTCGCGCCGTGTGCAAACGGCTCTAAGCACGATCTGCTTGTTGCTCCGTCGCGTCGTGTGCAAACGGCTCTAAGCACGATCTGCTTGTTGCTCCGTCGCGTCGTGTGCAAACGGCTCTAAGCACGATTTGCTTGTTGCTCCGTCGCGTCGTGTGCAAACGGCTCTAAGCACGATCTGCTTGTTGCTCCGTCGCGTCGTGTGCAAACGGCTCTAAGCACGATTTAAGCCTTGCTTGGCACCGACTGAGTGAATGATGCTGCTATAGACCCCAGAAGACGCTTATTAGAGCAGTTCAGGTGACGAATAAAGTATCGGCAGTCCGCACTGTAAGGCAGACTTTACTGGGCCGCGTTGCATGGACACAAGAGCAAAGTTCACGCTCGACAGTAGCAATGATAATGCGATACCTTCCAAGATCAATTCGTCATATCTTGGTGCTGCTCGCTTTCGCTGACTCTTCTGCAGCCTTGTTTTGTCTCTGTCACCCTTTTCCCTGCCTTGGTGTCACTGTGGCTCCAGTGAAAGTTGTCTGATCAGGAGGGTGGTCGAGCACCGCTTGTGGAGAGGGTAGGGGCAGCAGCCTGAGTCCCATCGTCTTTCACTGCTGAAGAAGCTACACACGTAGAGTTACTTACATACTCCGTGTCACTCCTGCCACGAGACTCCCGCGTTTTGTCCACGGCACAACAGAAACGATCCGCGAACGCTCTCAGTTTCTTGGAAATCTTCTATTGTCGCCTCTCTGGCAGGGTTTCTGTCGGGTCCAGCGTCTGTCTCCTTTGTCGAATCCTCATGAAGCCCTTCATAAATATCCTCCTTCGTAGAGTTTCCGTCACACATCACTGCACGGCACAGAAGTACTCGTAGATGTCGGCTGACTGTCCGCGGCTGTCACCAGGGGATGCTTTGTACGCGACGCACAAAGATAAAGAAGACTTGAAGACGCAGCAACACATCTGGGCAGGTTTGAGGTGTTGAATCAACCAAAGTTGGCATGCTCACCGACTTGTTTGCGTCTCCGGGCTGGTAGCCGAACCCGACGGAGCTGTGACGGCGCCTTCCACCTCCAGTGGCCCAGTGAGTTCTCCCTCGTGTGATATGGCGGGGGTGCATCTTGATAGATACGAAACGGCTTTCGTAGCAGTTGGCAAATGACTACTGGCATTCTGTGTCAACCGACGTTCGCAAACAGGCAACATTTTTCAGGAGCCGAAGGAGACGTGGCTTCTTCCAGTCCTGACAAGTCACAGGAGAGAGAGAGAGAGAGAGAGAGAGAGAGAGAGAGAGAGAGAGAGAGAGAGAGAGAGAGAGAGAACGAACGAACGAGTGGTTTATTCTTGTTAGGCCACCGGCCCATCACAACGCAATTACACATAATATGCCTCTTCGGCCATAGCAATAGAAACAGCTTCTTTTCTTCTCTTGAATGCATAATACAAATTTATACGTTGCAACCGTTCGTACTGCCCTAGGCTCCTCCAGCGACAGGAGTACCTTAACATCAAAGGCATCTGTATTAGTCATCAGCCTGCGTATATACATTCGTCTGAGATCTTCAAAGGCAGGACATTCAAGTAACAAATGCTGTTCATTTTTGACTCACATGCGAAGCAAAAGTGAGTCTATGTACTCACCCGTTTCGTCCGTCCGGGCGTCCGTAAAAAATTTTAACGCCGGTATTTTCTAGGAGAATATTAAGTCTATCAACACCCAATTTGGAATGATGGTGTACGATGACAAGGCGTCAAAAAACATACATGGTGACTTGACCTTGCTTCAAGGTCAAGGTCGCAGGGGCCGTAAATGTTGTATAAAAAACAGCCATTTTTTACATCCTCTCAGCATGTGAGTCGTGTGGGCTTTGCCCTTCTTGTTTCTTTTTGTTGGTTGTTAAAACATTTTTTCACGCAGCAAGAAGTCGGCATGGTTGCACGTCTCCCGTAGCACAGCTTAGCAAGACAGCGATCGCCTCCTACCAACATGGCTGAATGCACGTGGTTTCTACAAATAACTCCGGAAGTGACGACAACGCGGCCCCGGCCATCCTTGCAAGAAAAGTTTCAATGTCCACACCCATCTCACTCGTTCGAGAAGTGAGCACTCATCACTATCATATAGAAGACAATACATGTAACCAAAACAGTCAATAATTCTCAAAAAGAACTTTGGAAGGTTTTCTCTCCTACATCACTGACCTCACTTGATCAAGACGAGAACAGTGATGCAAAAATCATTCCACTCAGACGACTCCTGCCGCCAAAACAGCCGCAGCACGGCGGAGCACTCAACACACGTCTGCTCTGGTCAACAGCAAGGCCGCAAGTAGAGAGAGAGAGAGAGAGAGAGAGAGAGAGAGAGAGAGAGAGAGAGAGAGAGAGAGAGAGAGAGAGACAGAGAGACAGAGAGACAGAGAGAGACAGAGAACTGAACTGAACTTATTGCTAGGCCATCAGCCCATTGCAAATACAAGGGGGAAGAAGGGAAAGGAAAAACGTCATCATAACAGTTATATAAAACAGCATAGTTGAACCGTTGATTCACACAGAACATTGTTGGTCTCATGTATGGGAATGACCTCTTTTGGTGCCAGTTTTTGTTTTCTTATCTAGAACGCATAATGTATATACATTGACACTGCTCTTTTTTTCTGACCCTTTCCTTGCAAGAGGTGTGCACAGACCTCTGGATTCGGTCTTTTATCCGAGTACTGAACAATGTATTTTTCCCGAAGTGGTCATACGCTTTACAAAACAACAAAAAGTGTGCTTCATCCTCTCTCTCCTTACAAAATGGACAAAGTAGGTCTTGATCATAACTGTACATCTTGTTTACCTGTAAATCATTCACTCCGTTTCTAAATCGAATGAAACTATCTCGGAATTTCTTTATGTCAAGGAAGTTTAGTTACTCTTCCAATTCCCAAATGTGCTTAAAGGTTGAATACCATTTATATATTAGGCTGCTCAAATTCTTGCTGTTCCACTCTTGAAAGTAGCAGTCTTTCAATCGTTGCTTGAAATATGTCAAGAACCGTTTTTCATCGCCTACGCCACCATTCATCCACACGTATCTAAATCCAAGAGTATTGAGAAGTATTTTTAACAGATTCTGCCCAGTTTTGTTTTCCTCTGACAGTACACTGTAACAGCATAAAATAAGCTTATTTGGATAGCCTGTCTACTCTAATTCTAGTCAGTTTTAACCAGTGCTTCAATGTCTTTATGCACCTGTTAATTGAAAGCGGGTACCTTCCAAGGTATCCGTAGACCACATGATTTGGCGTTCTCACGCTTAATCCTAAAAACTTCTTGCATAAAAAGGTATGAGCTTTTTCAACTGTCGCATCTTTTCTCGTCCCCCATATTTCCGAGCCATACAACCGAGTTGACTGTACTTGTGCATCAAATAGTTTAGTGAATATATAGTAGTCTTTGTACTCTGGAGGTTCCACAATGTTTTGAGCACATTTACTCCCTTTTGCTTTCCTCTGATGGTTATGTTGTGAAGTTTGTGGAGACACAAAAAAATGGGGAGATCACTCTGTTGGAAATATCGCTGAAATTAGCCGAGTGCGCGGTCTTAGTAATGTATGGTCTTTGGTATTAGTTTATCAAAATTACGTCCACCCAGTTAATGGCTTTATCCCAAGTCATGCAAGTGCCATTTTACTCTACTGCTTACGAAATCGCTGCGGAACTAAAAGTTGTGAAATGTTCATATTGCTGAAATATTCAATGGCAGTTTCAACTACAGCAAAGATGCTCATAAGATGAATACCCATGCGATACGCATTTCACCAACCAAAAGTAACTCGAACGAAGGCAGACGACATCAGAACGCCTTTCGAGTAATTTCCCTTGACTAAAACAGAGTTACGCGCTCTTCGCACGCGCACTGCTGCTACTCGTTTGCGGCTTCAGTGAGAAACCTTCTTGTCGATCTTACGGAATATATATCCATCTTCGCAATTCAAAAACGCCGTCGTGCCCACAGGCTGCAATGGAACGCTGGGTTGGTCGGGTAGCGCTGGTGACGGGAGCTTCCGCTGGAATTGGATTTGAGATTGCACGAACTCTAGCCAAACTGGGCATGAAAGTTGTGGGGTGTGCTCGCAACATCGAAAAGATTAAGGTCAGAATATGTTATGCTTTTAGAATCTACGCCAATCATTGCGATGCGGTGTTGAAGCTCATTTTGGCATCTGAAGTCCTGCATCATCGTACCTTTCTATGTTTTGCAGATATTTAGAATAGCATGCTATGCAAATTCTAGAGAATGCACCAAGGTGAGACTGAGATAGAGAAAACACCCAGTAGAGATAACTAAATATTTCAAGCAGTGACATGTTCTGCAGGCATGATGAGTGACACGAGCTTTCGTTGTCTGCATTGAAGAAACGTTCAGGCAAGCTTGGAGATAATGCCAGGTAAAGTGACCGTGACGATGATGATTTATCCGTGCATTCTTCATACAGTGCGAAGAATACACATTTATCATCTGTTGATGAGTCTGCGGATTCGTGTGTGTGTGTGTGTGTGTGTGTGTGTGTGTGTGTGTGTGTGTGTGTGTGTGTGTGTGTGTGTGTGTGTGTGTGCATGCGCGCGCGCGTGTGTGATCCATCTGTGTGTGTGTGTGTGTCTTTTTGTCTGTCTGTCTTTTTGTCTGTCTGTCTGTTTCTCTCTCTCTCTCTCTCTCTCTCTCTCTCTCTCTCTCTCTCTCTCTCTCTCTCTCTCTCTCTCTCTCTCTCTCTCTCTCTCTCCCTCTCTGTCTCTCTCCCCTCCCTCCTTCCCTCCTTCCCTCCCTCCCTCCCTCCCTCCCTCCCCTTCCCTCCCTCCCTCCCCCTCCCTCCCCCTCCCTCCCTCCCTCCCTCCCCTTCCCTCCCTCCCTTCCCTTCCCTCCCTCCCTTTCTCCCCTTCCCTCCCTCCCTCCCCTCCCTCCCTCCCTCCCTCCCTTTCTCCCTCCCTTTCTCCCTCCCTTTCTCCCTCCCTCCCTCCCTCCCTCTGTTCCTCCGTCCCTCTCTCTCTCTCTCTCTCTCTCTCTCTCTCTCTCTCTCTCTCTCTCTCTCTCTCTCTCTCTCTCTCTCTCTCTCTCCCACCTCTGTCCTCGCCTCTGATATCATCCCTGTGCTTGTTGCCTCAGGTTTCAATTTCAACTCCAACTGACATGTCTGATATTCACACTGTCCACAGGCGCTGAGTGAGGAAGTGGGACAGCAGGGTCCAGGGCTGGTCAAGGCCGTGCAGTGTGACGTCTCCAAGGAGGACCAGGTGGCGGCCATGTTTGAGCAGATCCGGACAGACCCGGCCCTGGGAGGTGTGGATGTGTGCATCAACAATGCAGGGCTGTCCCACCCCGCCCCTCTCCTGACTGGAGACACAGACAGCTGGAGACACATGCTGGAGGTAACTAAACACAGAAGAAGCAGAAACTCCCTCTACTATCTGCCATCCCCCACTACTTTTTTCTGCTAAATCCCTGCTTCTTACCCTCAGCACCTTCCTCTACTGAGTCTTTTACTTGATTGTACTTTTTAAATGGCTTTTGGCAGTGACAGTTTACGGTTTTCCTTAATGAAAATGGACAAGTGCTTTGTTTGAACACTGTATACCTTATAAGTAATTCAGAAGAATGGTCTTTTCAAAGTTCTTGCAAACAGTGGAAGTGTGATTCAGCACAATGGAAGGATGTTGACTCATGGGAATTCCTGCTTGAAAGGTTTATCTATCGCTAGTGTAAAATGTCATCCAAGTATTAAATTTAATGCCAACGTCTGTGACTCTTGATGCATTTTGTCATCTTCTGTTTAGGTGAATGTGCTGGGTCTATGCATGGTGACCAGGGAGGCCTTCAAGTCCATGCAGTCCAGGGGGGTGGATGACGGGCAGATCATCCTTCTCAACAGGTGAGAGCTGGGCATCTCTGTCCAGGTAAAGGCTGTTACATGGTATGATGGTTATGAAGCCTTGATCTCTTGCCGGTACAGCAACTTTTCAAGCATACTTTGCTTCTATGATAAAATTTGCATGAATAGAAAACCCTTTGCAGGTCACCTATGACATTTTCCCATTGATTTTCATAGGATTTTTATGTGAGGTAGTGATAACAAAAACCGTTTTGTTCCTCTAAGTGCAAACTATTTTTATTTGTGAAGGATATTCATGGTTTGTTGTTATTCTTAAAGCAAACAAGGGGCTTATGCCAAATATGACAGATTTCCAATTGTGTTTGAAGAGAGTAATTGTAACAGAGGTGTGTGCAGCCTAACTGCAAAGTTAATTGAAGGGCAAGTGATTTAGCATTATATAAATAACTCCAGATAGGATGCAGAATTGGGTACTTTCTCACCACAGAACTTTACTGTGATTTTAAAAATCTTCTCACCAAAGTTGCTTGTGATGTACCACTGTAGAAATAAAGTTGTCTGTTGAAGAAAACATTAAGCATGTGCACGCGTGTGCACACACACACACACACACACACACACACACACACACACACACACACACACACACACACACACACACACACACACATACACCAACACACACACACACACCAGCACACACACACAAACACATACACCAACTCACACACATGCATATTGTTTTTCTGCTTGCTTCTTTGCTTGCTTCTTGTAGTGCTTGTTTCCAGTGATGTCTTGTGGCAAGACTATTATTTCTTCACTGTAGCAACAATGAATTCATTAGTGCTGTGTCATGTCATGCTATGGAGACAGCTGGGATAGTTCATGCGCATCGGTCAAAAGCAGTAGATACAGGATAAAGCTGTTGAAACTCCTGTAACCTATAGAGATGGAAAGTACTTGTAGATAGTATTGTTAGATAAGCAATGGATGTGATGTCTCTTGCAGCATGTCTGGGCACAGAGTGGTGCCAGCAGGAGGGGTCCATTTCTACTCAGCCACCAAGTTTGCTGTCACAGCCCTTCTCCAGGGCATGCGCAATGAGCTCCGAGAGTTGAAGTCCCACATCAGAGTTGCTGTGAGTGCATGCACATGTACACACACATTCTGGTTCACTAGAGACTTCGCCTACTGGCGAAAGTATCTCTAGCCCAGTTGACATCACGTGATGGAAGGTTTTTGTCCAATTTATGTAAATGGAGGTCACACGAGAGGCTTGTGCGATAGCCGATCTGCTCCCTGACATACACCGTTAAGTAGTTCTAAGACTATTTTGCACAAAACTCATAACTTACTCATGTTGAGGCAATAAACAAGCATTTATTTGATAAAATTAAATGTTTGCACTGAAATGGTAACAAGTCTTTTTTTGTTTTTGTTTTTTTGAAACAAGTCTTTACATCTGAATGATTTCTGTAAAAAGTGGAGAGAAAAATAGTATCAGAACGAACTATTTTTGGCGCAATGCTGTAACGTGAAGGGTCAAGTCAATTACACATTCATTGTGAACTGTGCCAGAGTCAATACTACTCGGGTTCACAGAATGGTACACACACACACACACATACACACACACAGACACACACAAACACACACACACACACACACACACTCACACACACACACACACACACACACACACAGACACAATCTCACACACTCACACACATAAGCACATGCACACACACATGCACGCACACACATAGGCACACACACACACGCACACACACACACACACACACACACACACACACACACAGATGCACAAAAGTAACTCACTCATCAGTTGCTCACTCTCTCACACTTTTGTCTGCTTCAGTCTATCAGCCCAGGAATGGTTGAAACAGAGTTTGCTATTCGAGCCTCTGGAGAGGAACGTGGGAAGGAAATGTACAGCAGAATCAAGGTGAATTTTCTCTATGTGATTTACTGCCCGGAAGCCATTGCTATAAAATTGAGTATTGCAAGTTTAACTGCCATTTGTAACGTTTAGGTGTAAATTATACAGGTCACTGATGGTTTATGGAGGGGAGAAATTTATTCTGTAGATAAGAGACCTTTCAGAGTTGAAAGATACAAATGAATTTAATCTTGTCATAGTTTGGCAATTGTGATCTGGGAGATAAATGAAATTAAGTTCAATGTTCATAATTTTATTTCATATTTGTGAACACAGACATGCCATTGACTTGAAAATGTATGAAAGTAAATAAGATCTTTGAGATATCAAATATTTCCATTGTTGGTGTTAGATCATTTTGTGAGACTTTAACCATTTGCAGTAATGCACATCTTGCATCTTTTGGAAGCATTAAGTACATTGTTTCATGTTGAGAGGTTCACAGACTCACATGGTTTTTTTAAGTAGCAGTGATGGTAGTTTAGTAGTTCCATAGCAGCAGCAGTAGGAGTAGTAATAGTAGTAGTAGTGGTAGCAGTTGTAGTAATAGTAGCAGTAGTAGTATAAAGATGAGGATATTGTATAGTATTAGCAGTAGTGATTAGTAGTGGTAGCTGTAGTAGCACAAGTAATGGTGGTAGTTGCAGTAGTAGTAGTATACAGAGGAGGATATCATATAGTACTGTATTAGCAGTAGTGGTAACTGTAGTAGCACAAGTAATGATGGTAGTTGCAGTAGTAGTAGTATAAAGAGGAGGATATCCTATAGTACTGTATTAGCAGTAGTGGTAGCTGTAGTAGCACAAGTAATGATGGTAGTTGCAGTAGTAGTAGTATAAAGAGGAGAATATCATATAGTACTGTATTAGCAGTAGTGGTAGCTGTAGTAGCACAAGTAATGATGGTAGTTGCAGTAGTAGTAGTATACAGAGGAGGATATCCTATAGTACTGTATTATCAGTAGTGGTGGTAGTGGTAGCTGTAGTAGCACAAGTAATGATGGTAGTTGCAGTAGTAGTAGTATAAAGAGGAGGATATCCTATAATACTGTATTAGCAGTAGTGGTAGCTGTAGTAGCACAAGTAATGATGGTAGTTGCAGTAGTAGTAGTATACAGAGGAGGATATCCTATAGTACTGTATTATCAGTAGTGGTAGCTGTAGTAGCACAAGTAATGATGGTAGTTGCAGTAGTAGTAGTATACAGAGGAGGATATCATATAGTACTGTATTAGCAGTAGTGGTAGCTGTAGTAGCACAAGTAATGATGGTAGTTGCAGTAGTAGTAGTATACAGAGGAGGATATCCTATAGTACTGTATTATCAGTAGTGGTGGTAGTGGTAGCTGTAGTAGCACAAGTAATGATGGTAGTTGCAGTAGTAGTAGTATAAAGAGGAGGATATCCTATAATACTGTATTAGCAGTAGTGATAGCTGTAGTAGCACAAGTAATGATGGTAGTTGCAGTAGTAGTAGTATAAAGAGGAGGATATCCTATAGTACTGTATTAGCAGTAGTGGTAGCTGTAGTAGCACAAGTAATGATGGTAGTTGCAGTAGTAGTAGTATAAAGAGGAGAATATATGGTATAGTACTGTATTATCAGTAGTGGTGGTAGTGGCAGCTGTAGTAGCACACGTAATGGTGGTAGTTGCAGTAGTAGTAGTAGTACAAAAAGGAGGATATATCGTATAGTACTGTATTAGCAGTAGTGGTAGCTGTAGTAGCACAAGTAATGATGGTAGTTGCAGTAGTAGTAGTATACAGAGGAGGATATCCTATAGTACTGTATTAGCAGTAGTGGTAGCTGTAGTAGTACAAGTAATGATGGTAGTTGCAGTAGTAGTAGTATAAAGAGGAGGATATATGGTATAGTACTGTATTATCAGTAGTGGTGGTAGTGGCAGCTGTAGTAGCACACGTAATGGTGGTAGTTGCAGTAGTAGTAGTAGTACAAAAAGGAGGATATCGTATAGTACTGTATTAGCAGTAGTGGTGGTAGTGGTAGCTATAGTAGCACAAGTAATGGTGTTGCAGTCATAGAGACAGTAGCAGCAGCAGTAGCCATCTTAGTAGCAGTAGCAGTCACAGTAGCACAACAGCAACAGTAGAAATAGCAGCAGCAACTGCGGCAGAAGTAGTGGTAGCTGTTCAAGTAGTAGCAGTAGTAGTAGTATTACCAACAGCAGCAGCAGTGCTCTATAGCTAATAGTCACTTATATGGATCACTTGCCCGTAGAAATTGTTGCTGATGGTCACTGTGTGAAAGCCATGCCTTCAGGTGTATTTCCTTTCAGTGTCTGGAGGCCAAAGATATTGCAGACTCCATTGTGTACATTTTGGGCAGCCCACAACATGTGGAGGTAAGTAGGGAAATCTTTGTTCTTGCATCACCATAATCCCCCCCCCCCCCCCCCCCCAATCGGAATAGAATGAGTAACTGATGGGTTGAATGATTGGTTTGAACAAGTATCAAAATATCTGTTTCATTAATTATTGTCTGTAGTGCCATTTTCTAACTCATATGACTTAAATTGCTGAGTTCTGTTCTTTGTTATAGAATAATAATATTGATGATACAATGACTGAGGTATGGCATGCAAATGTTTCAATTATTATTAATGTTTTGTTTGTCCAAAGTAGCAGCAATTGATTCTATCATTATGTGTATGAAGCTTAAGTATGAGATTTTAAATCTTTGTGTTATATTGCTAAAATCTCTGTTTATCTTTACCACAGATACATGATATTTTGGTGAGACCCACTGACCAAAGGACATAGACAGGGAGATGGCCCCAGCTAGCCAAAGTGATAAGATGAATTAAATAATCAGTATGCACATGAAAGTAGCAATGTGCTCTGCTCTGCTCTGCTCTGCTCTGCTCTGCTCTGCCTGCCTGCCTGCCTCTCTCTCTCTGTCTGTGTCTGTCTGTCTGTCTGTCTGTCTGTCTGTCTGTCTGTCTGTCTGTCTGTCTCTCTCTCTCTCTCTCTCTCTCTCTCTCTCTCTCTCTCTCTCTCTCTCTCTCTCTCTCTCTCTCACTCTCTGTCTCTGTGTGTTTGATCTCTAGGTCTTCAGACTTGTATCTGATTTATGATATGAAAGTGTGTCATATGATCCCAGCAAGCACACCAAATTCACTGTTGAATGGGACTTTTCCCACTTCCTGCAGTTTTTGGTGCTCTGCAGCAATTTGGCAGTCCAGTATGATGGAAGGACCTGACTGAAGTATGACATAAGACTGAAGCTTGCTCCTGCTTTGCTGTCAACATACAGTTGCTCGCGCACTCATTGCAGGGTTAAATGTTGGTACAACTAGCTTGATTTAGAATGTTGATGGCTAATATTGTTTATGTTTGTTTGCTGTTTGTTCTGTTATTATAATTTCTTTGAAAGTGACCTCGGCACTGACTTTGCTTGTGTGATTGCTTTGATGACAGTTATGCAGACTGCAAAATTCACAGGAACCCATAGATTTGTTCTTCATAATGCATTTATATCCTTGTGTTATTTGCATATACTAAGGTTTCTTACAATCCTACTATTAATGCTGACAGCATATTGAATCAGTGGTCATGGCCCTTACATTTCAAATACTATTATTTTTGGGGAATGAAGCCTTTAGAGTGTTTAGAAAAGGAATTTGGAGACTGGTGTTGTCAGTATGTTCATGTTTATGATATGATGGGAATTGTTGATACTGAAAAACCTCATACACACCAATTCCAGTGAAATGAGTCATGGCTACACAGTATCAATGTGGACTCCCAAAAAAAATCATATTGATTTGTTGTGATTGTGGTGCAGATACTGGAATATTTTGAAATGTTGCATTTGTGTGGTATTTTCTTGTTGATCAAATTAGAGAACATGCTGAGAAGCATGTCAGAAGTGGACCTGTGCCTCAGCACCATAGATGCTGAGATCCAGAGGTTGTCTTGGTGCCTTTTAAAACGACATTAGATTCCAATGCCTCGTCATATGAAGCTGTGCAATATCATGTTTTAAAAGGTGTGTTGATTGAGGAAAAAAAGTTCATTTGAAACAACTCTTACAGTGTTGAGTTTGGTGCCAGTAAAGAGAAAACATGGGGCCATACTATCCATGTGACTTCTTTGTATCATCACATTGTCAGCTCATGATCAAAGTGATGAGAAATGTTTTCAAGGTGAAGCTCTAAGATGATGTTGAAATAAAGATTTTGAACAGTTTTCACATTAGTTGCTTATGATATCCTCTGACGTTGTCAAGTTGCTCTTTGCACTGTACATTCCTTTTCCACTTCATCCTTCTGTTTTGCTTTCAAGCTGTGTGCTCTTCATGGATCACTCATCACACAGTTTTCTTTAATTCTTAATTAAACCATTATCCAAATTCAAGATGAGCTCATGAGTAGTGAGAAAATCAGGTCAAGAAGCTCACTTGCCTCAGATGTGGAGCCTTGCTGATGTACATGTCAGTTTACCCTCTTCCTTAATGTATTCGTGAGATAATTTTTTCCTAGGCAGACGCATGAATCATTTGTGAATTACAATGTTTCACTGTCCCCCCTGGAAGTACATGCTTTTACATCATGCAGCTGACGACGACTTTTTAGTTGAAAATTGGTGCTTTGATCTTCTTTAATTGTGTCATATTGTCTCAGTTTTCTTCGTTTTAATAAGACCAAGAACTTTACCTTGTATTGGCCCTTTTATATCATGTCCATGTTAAACTAAGCCTGCTTAAGTTGACATATTTAAACATGCACACTACACACACACACACACACACACACACCCCCCACCCCCCGCCTCCCCCCCACCCCCACCCCCTCGCCCCCCAATCAAAATCAAAATATCGAGAATTGTAATTGAAAAAAGTTAGTGTTGATATGCCTTTCCTCCCGACAACCCAACGCTCAGGAGAACAGTCGGTCAGGGACAGTGGCATTTCGAGCTTCTGCAACCTTTTCCTGTGGCTGCACATGACCCCATTTGGCTCTAGAAGTAAACGGCAACCTTGACCTGGCGTCTCCCGTATTACCAGCAAGTGCAAGCGCACGCAGCGAGAGGCGGGTTTCTCAGAGGCAGCCCTAACGCATCATACGCGATCCTCTCGCGGGACCAGCAGAAACACGAGAAAGGTATATAAAAATATACAGCGATGAGCGCTCACAGCGTGCACTTGTGAAGCCCAAAGCTTTTGTCATAATGAAAACTGTCCACGGAGACACTCGCCGTGAGCGCTCATATCTGAACATTAAAAAATACCTTTCGAAAGGAAATGGTCCCGCGAGAGGAATGCGTTAGGACTGCCTCTAAGGAAACCCCTCCCCCTGTGGGTTAGGGGTAAGAATTGACCCACCGCGTCTCCAGTATACGCGATTCGTAAGAGGCGAAATAACTAGGGACACCGTGACTTGATTTGCGTTTACTCTATCTGTTCAAGTGATTTTCGTGCTTACTGGCCTTATATAGCCTTCAAAGGCTGATAGGCCGTAAAACACATCCATCCATCCAT
>JAWQFJ010014792.1:0-27500 GCA_034096865.1 Theodoxus fluviatilis | reverse complement strand
TCGGGGAGGCGCGAAGGACGTCAGGCCAACGTGAAACAAGTGGGGTTGGTCCGAGATTACAATTCGGAAACGACTCCGCAAACACAGGTCAATGCAAACCCCAATTGTACAACAGAACAGATAAATGTGTGTGTGTGTGTGTGTGTGTGTGTGTGTGTGTGTGTGTGTGTGTGTGTGTGTGTGTGTATGAGTGGTTGTGCGCGCGTAGGAATACACAAATCAATAATTGTCCTCGCAAGCAAAAGAACTGTGAAAAATTTGGGTGGCTGAAGGGGCATGAGGGCGGTCAACGAAAATAGAAATTTTATACTCGCATAACCGTAGCGTCTTTTGTCCTGTCCCCTTGCTGTGCAGTGGGATTGCTAGCTATGTCGGCCCTCCCTTGTGAGAGGAGCCCGCGCATGCGCATTGCGGTTCTGCCTATGGAAAAAAAGTTCCCGTTTTCCAGGTCACGGCGTTCTATTGTTCTGGCGGCCCACATAAATAGTCTTCCACTACGTGTAAAGCACTTTTCTGTTTTCGAGTCTAGGGGTATCACTAGTGGAGGGCGGGATAATTAATTCACTCACTCTCTTCTCACGCTTGCATGACGTGACACAATGTTCATTAAGGATTTTCTTTAATCAAACTTAATCATGAGTAAAATCAAATTCAAGGCAATATGAATGAAAATGTCAATCAATTCTATCAGTCTATTCTCTGACTGAAAAGTAGAGGATTAATTTTACTGACCCAAGACCAAAGTTGACCCCGGATTACTGACAAGTTCACGCTGATGGGTGACGACGATTCTCGAATTTCCACCAATGAAATCTTCTGCCCAAAAACAATGTCCACTCAGAAATAGGCATTCACAAGCACACACTCTCTCTCTCAAGGCTACACCTCGAAAGGAGAGGATCAAAAAGGCCATAAACACTTGTGGGTTCACCCACACATGTACCCAAACTGCCTGAACTGACACGGGTTTTAACACTCAGCAAGTGCTCAGTGTCAAACGATGAAAGCACTCCATACTACGAAACTCAGCAACATAATTCGTCAAAGCTGGACCTTCATTCGTAGAGGACACTGTTCTTCTTAATACAACCTTTAAGATGGTCGGGGAAGACATGAAGAATTTCTTTACATGTGTTCCACCTCAACACAGAGCTGCTCGAAATACGTCTGCTCATGACGACATTCTTAGAGTCAACTGATAAGAAAATCTTCAATCTCCTAAACTGGAGAGTTACTCACAGAACATGCGCCACCATCCTTAACCATTCAAATCATTGTTGCATCACTGATAATTTTAGAAACAGCCGGTCCAAACTGGTCTCAGAGTGCAAAGCTCAGCTTGTTCCCACTACAACATCGACATGGCAAACGTTTCAAACAATATAGAAAATGGAATAAAGTCTGAACCATAACAGACAGAGAGAGAGAGAGAGAGAGAGAGAGAGAGAGAGAGAGAGAGAGAGAGAGAGAGAGAGAATGACGGTGGGTGGGCCGGCCGACAGACAGACAGAGAGACAGACAGACAGACAGACAGACAGACAGACAGACAGACAGACAGACAGACAGACAGACAGACAGACAGACAGACAGACAGACAGACAGACAGACGGACAGACAGGACAGGACAGGACGACAGGACAGACAGGACAGACAGGGACAGACAGGACGGACGGATACGACGAGACGACGATGAATGATGATGACGATAGTGACCATGAATGTGATAGGATGATCATGATCATGGATGTCCATGAGGATCATGATGATGCATTGTCGCGCCCTGCACCTGCTAGGTGGGACGCCTTGACATCTCACGCAGAGGGAGTTCCGGATACTCAAGTAGTCAGATATTGGGCCAAAGAAGAGATTATTGCTCCTTGGTCACACGATCTGTGAAATGATGTAGAATGGATGAGCTAGTGGAATGCTGGTGTGATCCCCGCTGTAATTGGAGTGGCAGAACAAGCGCCTGGGAGGATGAATGCAGTTGTCATTTGAAAAAAATACACACACTGGTGAAGGATTACCCACACAGGGGGGCTTTGGCCACCCCCCACGTATAGCGCAAGTCACCACCGGTGACCATACACCACCCAATCAAACAAAAACTCAATGTGTTGCCCATAGGCCCTCACAGTGCGGCACTTAGCCACAACACAACTATGGTCACGCACGCAACGGAACGACATAAATCAACAAAACTTAACGTTTGTCCATCAACTGTCACATGGCGGCCTTAGCCCCAACGCAACTATGGTCACGCACGCACGTGAAACGTGCAATTATGATCACACAAACTAACGTCTGTCCATAGACTGAGGAAGGGGAAAGGTGACGATGATGAGACGCCGCGACGATGAAGGTCGATGCTCTTTCCCCTGACCAGGTGAACTCATGGCGACGAGCCACCAGCACCGTCAGGGAGGCGGGGGACGATGAGTAGCAATCGATGAAGACGACGAATACAGCAATGAGAGTAGCGGGGACCTCGGACGACGGGTCCCGTGAAACATACAACCCAGGCCTAATGGCCAGAATAGAATACAATGGCATACAAACATGGTAACACCAACCCAACTCAAACTGTTACACCGGACTAGACTGGAAATAGGGCATTTACTGTAAAGAATATGACCACTCATTCAAAACACACAGTTTAGCCCTTAACACAAAACTAGGGCCATTTTGAGCCTTGAACTTTTACAAAAGTCAAGCAAAATATATTCACACCACGGAAAACTATCTAAGGTTGTTGTGACCCTAATTCCTGCAATTGATATCCCTAGCGGGGTCACAAGCCACCTTAATCATTTGCTAGAGACAATATAACATCAAGACAAAAAAGCCAACCCCCTCGAACCCATGAAATGATGCAAATGAAGCGAGAATGGGGCTCGAGAGAAAATGAATGAACAACAAGAGAACAGTTCTAAAATTCTGTTGCTTATTCTAACTTCCCACCCCCCCCCGCCCCAGAAAACATAGGCCAAAAACCTAGTGAAAACCTATACAACACTTTACACACACAAAATGAAAAAACAATTGGATTGGTTGGGTGAGCATATAAAAGGCGGCATCACGGGTGCACGGTGTGCATTATTGAAGATTGAACTGACAAGCGAAAGCGTCTCGAGCGACTACGGTAAGAATTAACCTATGTCCTTTTAACATGGTTTTACTCGGCTCCTACCCGTAGCCTGGGGCAAACTCGCGTGCCCTCCCTAGGGTCGGGGCGATACTCGGGCATTCCTGCCACACAAACACTCACGTGGAAGAACCCGGCCTGGTGATGGCTTCTCTCTTCGGCATACGCCGACAACGACCATACAGTCGTTACTAGTCCGGGCTGACAGGAGTCACGCCACGTACTGGGTCGACAGCAGTCGCACCACTCTTCTGGCGAACACCCCAAAAGCGATGTTACTTCAATGCAATCTAGTTAGCATCTGTTTCTCAAAACCCGTTCTCCCAAAACCAACCACGATCAGAGCATTCACCCTTTTTGGCCTCGTAATTCACGTGCGAAAGCGCACAGCGTTCACATCTCACAACGTCACACTCCACGTGAGACAGCAAGAATCACGGACGAGGGGCGCGCTAACGCGCTACCACCACACTACACGCCGAGCGTGCACACACAAGTACATGAACGAGAAAATTAACACCCAAAACCGCACCCTGCTCGCGACAATGATGATGATGATGATGATGATGATGATGATGATGATGATGATGATGATGATATCATTGCTCTCGTTTGACAGAAGAGCTCACCACGAATGCTTTATTTGGGGACTCCCCAGCAATTGTTAAGAGGCATATAACCAGGGAAATCGTGAGTTGAGTAGCTCGCATTCTAGCAGCTCTAATGATTTTTTCGTGATCAATAGTCTGCAGTTGCCTACGAATGCTGATGGGTCATAACATTCCCTCTCTCCTCCCTCCCTTCCTTCCTTCCTCCCTTCCTTCCTTCCTTCCTTTCTTCCTCTCTTCCTTCCTCCCTTCCTTTCGTCCTTGATGCAATGTCCATATGGTTGGTGATGAACGATGGGAATAAACATCATACAAACGCATTTCCAATCCCCACTGCTCTCTCGGTGACAGTCCCAGTAGATGGGGGATCGATACGCGACTCACCTTCGAAAAAGAAAAAGCTATTAAGTATTTGTGCATATTGGACTATTATCCTTTTCTCTCCTTTTCCCCCTGACCCACACCGACTGTGGATGAATGGACAGAGCATTGAACTGTTCATTGATTATGAATCATTTGTCACAACGAGACCAACGCGGCCGCAGCTAAACGCATGCATTATCTATGGGATAGAGTAAACAAATAAACTGCTGTCGGCCTAGGTATTGAGCAACTTGCAGGGTGAAGCAGGCCAGCAAATTGGGTCCATCCCATATCCATTCGACAGGGTGGAATGCGAGTCAGATGCTGTGACAGCGCTACGAACAAGGTCTTCTTAGAGAACAACTCATCTACGGGTTGTACAAGTAAGTACTGGCCGCAAGAACTGTGTTTCAAACCGTTTCAATACCAATTTTGAAGTCATGGGGATTTTGCTTCATTTACTAGTTGCGTGTCAATGTTGTCAGTACGTAGCCATGGTGTTGGTTGACAGGTTGAGGCAGCTCTCTCTACAACGGATAGCATCCACTTAACGTCCAAGAATTACAAACTCTCGTCCAATTTCTGGGCCCGTATGCACGTCGGTCCGTTTAGTGGACTAATCGCGTTTGTCCCCTATACGGGCGGATAGGCGGGAACAATCGGTATGCACGTCAATCTGGTTAGCCTATCCTATGCGGATTTTCGCGTATAAAGTTATCGCACCTCCGATAGAGGGCCTAAACGCGTGTAAATATGGCGGCCGTTTTGTTTTTCCGAGCACGACAGCGGCGTCTTCTGCGAAGAAACAGGATTTTCCGGGACCGGGTGGGGATGGAGGGTGGGGATAGTGGGTGGGGATGGGAGGTGAGGATGGCGGGTGGGGATGGGGGGTGGGGATGGGGGGTGGGGATGGGGTGGGTGGGGATGGGGGGTGGGGATGGGGGGTGGGGATGGAGGGTGGGGATGGAGGGTGGGGATGGAGGATGGGGATGGGGTGGGTGGGGATGGGGTGGGTGGGGATGGGGTGGGTGGGGATGGGGGGTGGGGATGGAGGGTGGGGATGGGGTGGGTGGGGATGGGGGGTGGGGATGGAGGGTGGGTATGGAGGATGGGGATGGGGGGTGGGGATGGGGTGGGTGGGGATGGGGGGTGGGGATGGAGGGTGGGGATGGGGGCTAACCGCTTCTGACGTGCATACAGGCCCTGATGATTATCATGTTCTTGCCGAGCGTACAAGCAGCTGAGGGAAACGTCTGGTGGAAATAGATTTTGGGCTCAGGCAGGCGACTACCTTTCACTACATGTCTGTAGAAATAGTTATGCGAAGTTGGAAATTATATGGACAATGTATAAACGGTTCTTTAATCGTTCTATAAAGAATAAATCTAAGGACAAGAATGGATGCGAATTAAGATATAACATTTCTATCGTTTCCTCCCGCCCCTCCTCTTCCTTCTTTTCTCTTTTCACCCTTCACATTGGAAATTAATCTTGGGGGTCATTGACCTTTTCCCTTTTTTTTTTCGCATAGTTGTCTTCTGCAAGAAACGTATTTCCTAAACCTTGTGTTATACGGATTGGCTTTGTTTTGAACGTCAATTACATGTGACGGTTTTGCCTTGGGTTGATTATATGAATGCTCGTTATTTCGACGAATGTGGACAAGTATTCTTTCTGTTGATTTAGTGTACATAACATAACATAACATAACAAAACATAACATAACATAACATAACATAACATAACATAACATAACATAACATAACATAACATAACATAACATAACATAACATAACATAACAACATAACATAACATAGCATAACATAACATAACATAACATAAGTTACAATGTACTGATGGAATAACAACTAATTATGTATCCCCAAAAGTCCTAAAACATCACAGAACTTTGTAATCAATGGGGGAAAAAGTAGGAAGGTAAAGGGCTGCATCGCTAGATATTGGGATTAGACTGCAGTTCTAGAATAGTTAGAGTTTAAAATGCTTATTGCAGTTGGTATGAAAGATCGCCGGTATCTGTCTGTGCGTGTTTTGGGGGAACAGAATCTTTGGCTGCGAGGCGTGAGTCTGGAGTGGAGTTTAGTGTGGAGGGGGTGATCTGTGTTACTCATGATTATTCGAGTACACTAGAAGCTTCGCCTGCCGGCGAAAGAGTCTCTAGAACAGTTCATATTACGTGATGGAACTAATCCGTCCGTAATATTCATAAGGACTATTGATAAGGTCACTCGAGAGGCTAGTGGGACAGCACTCTGCTCCCTACCATACGCCGTTAAAATAGTTCTAAGACTATTTCGCACAAAACTCATAAATTACGCTTGTTGAGGCAATAAACAAGCGTTTATTCGATGAAATAAAACGTTTGTGTTGAAATGGAAACAACTTTTGACATCTGAACGATTTCTGTAAAAAGTGGAAAAGATAGTATCCAGAACGAGCTATTTTTGGCACAATGCTGTAAGCGAAGGGTCAAGTCTATTACGCATTCATCGCGAACTATGCCAGAGTCCACAGAATGACTCATGATGATACCGGGGGTGCTCGAGTCTCCCTCTCAGCTTGAATCCTTGGCTGCTAGGCTCTCGGGCTTTCTCCACTGCTCAGCCAAAGAGTTTACCAGACAGCATTGGGACAGGACAAGGTCATTAAAACCTGTGACGTGTGTATCACAAGACGAAATCATTGCATTTGCTAATAACAGAGTAGGGATTTGCGTACGCAAGTGTGGGGATCCTTGCGACTCAAGAACGTTTGCAAACAAGACCTAAAGGCACTCGGTGTCAGCATCGCGAGTTGAGAGGACGTTGTCAGGCACTGCACCAGCTTGAGGGAGAGAGAGAGGTGAGACTCTGGAGGAGGGGAGGGGCCGGGGAAGACGCACTCGACTGGAGGACAGGTTGCACCAGAATGACACCATCACCTTCAATTGCAATTGCTATGACAAAGACTGCCACTATAGGATTGGATTGCAGTCACAGCAGACTTTGCAATGGAATAGCAAGCCTATGGCCAGAATCTATGGTCGCACATCACTGACGGAGGCCCACTACTAGTGGTTAACCGCGCTGCAGCGCGCATGACAGAGGCTCCACATCTAACTATCTTCACGGGCAGAGACGTGGATATGATACACATGAAGAAAGACTTCCATGCAACCACTAGTACCACAGACACGCAAATCTGCGTGGTTTTAGGAGAAGTTGTGGCACAATAAAGTGATACTTGTTGTTAGCCGACTCAAGTTGGAATTTTGTGAGCAACACCAAAGACTATGAATGCATCGTGTTTGTTGACTTTACCAAAATCACTGACACCATCTGAAGACATAGTTTTTGGCTCATTCTATTCAAGTTTGATTGTTAAGACAAACTGATCAATGTCATAGAGTCTATCTAAGATGTCATGACAGTCAGAGTCATCGAGAGTGGGTTTTCGTCAGATCCCTCCCCAACATCAGACAGAGTGAAGCAAAGCTGTGCGTTGTCCCCAACTCTCTTCACAGCGTAGTTTTCGCCAGCAGGCTCTTTACAGTCCTTTCTAACAACGCCTGCCGGTATCAACGTCCACAACCGTTGTTGAACCTTTCTTTTACCTTCGACAACTTCTAGCAAAAGCCCAAGGTCCTGGAGGCCCTGTTTAGGGATTATTCTCTCTATGCAGGTGATTGTGCAGATGCTGAATTTGAACAAGATCTGCAGTACATATCTGATTATCTCTCAGATGCTGAAAAGTTGACCTCATCATAAGTGTGTAAGAGACGGAGGTTACGTTGCAAATTACCACGTCTGAAGTTCGTCGGAACATCTTATCACCATCAACAGAACAACGTTACACAATGTGGATAGAACCCTGTACATTGAGAGTTGTCATGTGTCAAATGGCCGTCTTGATATAAATTTCACCAAGGCCATTTGCTCCTTTGGTAAACTCAATCCCAGAGCGTGGAAAGAGCGTGTGCTGTCCTAAGAAACAAAAACTGCTGTATACAGAACTGTGGTGCTCACAACCTCAGTGAATGTATGTAAGATCTGGACCATCTTCAGATGGCATATTGTCAAGCTTGAGCAGTTCCATCTCAGACATGTCTACATATCATACGAATCTCTTGGACGGAGAGAATGTCAAATACTGACATCTTGAGAAAATCGAGGTCGCCTAGAATTGATTTCGACAACGACTATGCATGCACTGCAATAATTCTTTTCTTCGTCTTTTACAGGGACAGGAGACAGCTTGCAGGAAAAATACAGACGAGAAGTTTATTCGGCTGTGATAGTAGGCGTCCATCTGTACCGAAAGGACTGTGGATTTGTGCTGCTGTGTGACATTTTCGTCCCCTCAACAGCGTTTGCTGTCACCCTGAATTTCGATGCGGGAGTTGCAGTCCAAGCTACAGCGTCCACATCTGGACGGTTGAAGCCGCTCTGTTTACCTGAAGTTGGGTCTCCTCCGGTGGCGGTTGTCAGCCGTCTGCTCCAATAGGTTCCTCTCGAGCTGTGAGATACTTCTCTGCATCCCTCATTTCCAGGCCCTTCTGTCTGAAGTAGTTGCTTCCCAAGTGTCCACGCCGATCTCAAATACCTTGAGGTCGCGCTTGCATATTGTGATTCGTTTGTGGACACACATGTAAACAGGCAACACCTCAGCTTTTTGACCGCAGTTCCAGTCTTTATCCGCGATGAAGACACTACGACGGAAACTGTTTATGATGTTTTCCCTAAGCCTGGCTCTGACACTGATGACAATTTTGTCTCATATTGCCTTTCTGGAAATAACCCACAGCTTGGGCAAAAGCTCGTGCTCTTTGCCTGAAGCATCTCCTACTTACCAGAGACCTTCACCCACAGTAACGGAAGCAACTGCAACCGAGCCCTCCAGGATCAAACTGATTAAAAAACCGACCTGTTCCTCAGACAACCTCTTTCTGCTCATCTACGTCCATTCAGCTGCCGAAAACGTTTTCAACCGTTACTGGTTGCGAAGAACATGGGGCTCTTCAAAAGCATTGAAAAAGCTCAACGCATCCTTGGTCTTCATCGTTGGAAGAACGCATGTCGAGAACACTTCTGCAGCCATTTCCACAGAGATAGAATTGTTTAATGATATCGTTCTGGGAGATTTTCCGGATACCTACAGGAACATGCATCTGAAGGTGAGTAGCTTTGTTGTTTCTTTGTCATTCTCTATACTGGCAGTTGTTTTTGTTGGCCTAACGCTCATGTGACGTTGCTTTGCATTGACGAACAAAGCATATGCTTCCAATATCGAGCTACAATGTTCTGTTCTGAGAAAGCAACAGCATAGGGTCCTGTTCCAGTAGTTTAGCCAGGGGTGATCCCAAGCAGCCAAAGAGGCTATTGGGGCTGGGGGTGGGGATGGGAAGTGCTAGAGAGAAAGAGATAAATAGAGAGAGAGGGGGGGGGAGGGAGGGAGAGAGAGAGAGAGAGAGAGAGAGAGAGAGAGAGAGAGAGAGAGAGAGACTTTGACTTTGACTTTTTATTGTTTTTAGGCCGACCGCCCATTACAATTTTGCATGATAGATTACAGGTGGACGAGTCACATGATACATAATCAACTGCAGTTTTCTTCTCGACGATTCATAGCATAGTGGATATACATAGCCACATTTCTTAATGGTATCATATTTGTAGTGGACATCAATTGGAAAATATTTATTCCTGGATTCAGATGTTGTCCGAGGAATTTTTTTCGTAAGTCATCATAGTGTGTACATTGTACCAAAAAGTGGTTTTCATCTTCCTTTTCTCGACAAAAGGGGCATTTCAGGTCATTGCTCAGTGGAGTAAAACGGTGCCTATTTGTTTTCAGGTTGTTGACACCAAACCTAAATCTTGAATAAGCATAACGGAACTTTTTAATTGTTATAACATGCAGGTACTCTTCTTCTCCGAAGAAATTTTTGAACGAAGCGTACCAGCTATATCTTTCACTGGCGGCATTTTCCTCGTGCCATTGTTGGCTATAGCAGTCGCGGAGTCTTTGCTTGAATGCCTTAAGGAACGATTTTTCATTACCGACTCCGCCATTTAGCCATACATAGGCAAAACCATATCTTGACAAGCAATTTTCAATGAATACTGTCCATTTCCTATTTGGGGAGACATTACAGTTGAGAAGCCAGAGATATGCTTGTTTAGGGAGCCTGCTGTTTGGCATTTTGCACACTTTAAGCCAATATTTTATCGCTCTCGTGCAGGCTGAAAGGGATAAAGGGTACCTTCCTAGGTCCCCGTATACCATGTGATTAGGGGTATAGCTATACAGGCCAAGAATCCTTTTACAGGCAAAAGAATGGGCTTTTTAAAATAGTTTCAGCGCGGATTCGAACCCGTTCACGCATGACCTAACGTTACAATAGTCCAACGCTTTACCATCTGAGCCATTCTGCAACTAGAGAGAGAGAGAGAGAGAGAGAGAGAGAGAGAGAGAGAGAGAGAGAGAGAGAGAGAGAGAGAGCTGAATTGAACTGGTTTATTGAGGCCCTCGGCCCATTGCATACGCATACCAATGGGAAATGATCAACATTAGGAAACAATCTCATACAGTAAATAAACCTACTTTACAAACCTAATATCTATGAACCTGTACAGCTAGGAAGGTTCGTCTACTTTCAATTTATGTTCCCTAAGTCTTAAAGCATAAAATACATACATGGCTACCGATATTGTCATTTTTTCATCGATGCCCTGCATCAGGTATATGCAAACATTAGAATTATTTCTCTTGTGCAAATATTGTTCTAAATACTTTTTCTTAAGTGTAGATATGCAGGACATGACAACAAAAAAATGCCTCTCACTTTCCTTTTTCTCACAAAATGGACATTGTGTGTTAGTAACATCTCTGTACCGATCATTCACGTGTAGAGAGAGAGAGAGATAGAGAGAGAGAGAGAGAGAGAGAGAGAGGGAGAGAGAGAAAGAGAGAGAGATAGTAGATTTTTCAATGAACAGACCCCCAGTAGCGGAAAATGCAGTTCAACGTTGAACTGAAATGAACTTTTAGTGCTGAGGCCATCGGCCTGTTGCAAATACATGTTATTCAAGTAGACATTGTTATATCATTTGAACAAAGTAAACCACGTGTCTTAGCATGTCTTACAATTCTCACTCTGTAGCGGCGGGGTGAGAGAGAGAGTGTGTGAGAGAGAGAGAGAGAGAGAGAGAGAGAGAGAGAGAGAGAGAGAACTAGGATTCTCAATGAACAAACCCCCAGTAACAGAAAATGCAGGTCAACGTAAAATTCTCTTAAAAAACAGACACAAACAGACAGACGGAGAGACAGACAGACAGACAGACAGACAAACGGAGACAGACTGAGAGACAAAAAGACAAACAGACAGACAGATAGACAGACAGACTGACACACAGACAGACAGACAGACGGACGGACGGACGGACGGACGGACGGACGGACGGACGGACGATCGGACACACACACACACACACACACACACACACACACACACACACACACACACACACACACACACACACACACGCAAACAGACAGACAGACAGATAGACAGACAGACAGACAGACAGACAGACAGACAGACAGACAGACAGACAGACAGACAGACACACAGACAGACACACAGACAGACACACAGACAGACACACAGACAGACACACAGACAGACACACAGACAGACACACAGACAGACACACAGACAGACACAAAGACACAAAAACACAAAGACACACAGACAGACACAAAGACAGACACAAAGACAGACAGAAAGACAGACAGACAGAGAGACAGACAGACAGACAGACAGACACAAAGACAGACACAAAGACCAACAGACACAAAGACAGACAGATACAAAGACAGACACATAGACAGACACAAAGACACACAGAAAATTAATGTATGAAAGGACGAATGTATGGATGAATGGGCGGATGGATGGGTGGATTTACAGTTGTACAGATGGATAGACAGATACATGGTCGTTCTCTGTGTGTGCACACCAGGCTCTGACAGGACTTGAGTGGGTGACCAGACACTGCAGTAAGTCTCGCTTCTTGCTGAAGTGTGACGATGACATCTTTGTGGACATCTTTGCTCTGGTGAACTACCTCGTCACTGAAGTGGATGGAAAAGTTGGACTCGGGAGAGGATTGTTGCTATGCAACTACTGGGACGAGAAGCAGAGAATCACACCAAACAGAGACAATTCCAACAAGTGGTAAGCTAATACGTTATAGTGATGCAGACAGCTAGCACCTCGTTAACCATGACCAAACGACGGACCGACCGACCAACTAACGAACCAACCATTTCTATCACTGGACCCACCAACCAAACACTCATCCACCCACCCAAGCAACCAACCGATCACCGACCGACCGACCGACCGACCGACCGACCGACCGACCGAACCGACCAAACCTACCAACCCCACCAAACCAACCAACCCCATCAAACCAACCCAACTCCCCCAACCAACCCCCCCCCCCCAACAACCCAATCCACCCTACAACCCACCCTACAACCCGCCCAACAACCCACCCAACATCCCACCCAACAACCCACCCAACAACCCACCCAACAACCCACCCACCCAACAAACCAACCAACATAACCATCCAACCAACCAACCAATCAACCAACCAACCAACCAACCAACCATTTCACTCACCCACCCATGCAAGCAACCAAACCAAGCAAGCAAGCAACCATTTATTCAACCAGCTATCCACCCAACCAAGCAACCAACCAAGCAAGCAACCAACCGACCGACCCAACGACCGACCCCACGACCGACCCCACGACCCATCGACAGACCCACTGACCGACGGACCGACCAACAGAACCACCCACCGACCCACCCACCGACCCACCGACTCACCCAGCGACCCACCCAGCGACTCACCCACCGACCCACCCACCGACCCACCGACTCACCCACCGACCCACCCACCGACCCACCCACCGACTCACCGACCCATCGACCAAGCATTTTGCATTTGGTGAATACATAGATCTTAAACTAATTCATGTGTACCTAGATAAAATGCGAAACTCGTTCATGCCACTTGGCATCGTTGCCTTAAGGGCAAAGAACTGGCCAGTTGTAGCAGTAGTCTTTCATCTTTCTTTTGAAACTAAATGGTTTTCGTCTTACAAACATTTGTTTTCAAATGTTTATCACAGTTTTGCCTTCCATGAGGAGAAATGTGCACGTAGGCATGGATATCTGTGTGTAGGTGTGTGTGAGTGTGTGTACATGTGTATGTATGTGTATATATGTGTCTGTGTGAATCCCTGTGCGCGTGTGTGCCTGTAGGTGTGTAACTGCACGTGTTCGCACCTGCATGTGTGTGTGTGTGTGTGTGTGTGTGTGTGTGTGTGTGTGTGTGTGTGTGAGTGTGAGAGTGTGTGTCTGTGTGTGTGTGTGTATGTGCGCGTGCGCGCGCTGTAGACTTGATCTTTGCCATGAGACAGTTGCAGGACAAATGCATCGAGCAAAATTTGCCCCTCTGCTCTGTCTTCGTCGATTTCACAGAGACATTTGACACTGTAAACAGACAGGCTCTCTGAACAGTCATGGAGCGAATCAAATGCCCGGAGAAATATGTAAAGATTGTCCAGCTCTTTCATGAAGGCATGACTGGTCAGGTCCTCTCCAGTGGGGGCCCGACGAAAGCTTTCAAGATAAACGACGGGGTAAAGCAGGGCTGTGTACTGGCGCCGGTCCTCTTTGGCATTTCCTTCGCCTGCATGTTGTTTCACGCGGTCTGCGACACGAAGAAAGGGATGTACATCAGATACCGACTAGACGGCTCCGTCTTTGAACTTCGTAGATTTAGTGCCAAGAACCAATGCCTCCATGATCTCCTCCAGGAAACCCTCTTCGCCGACGACTGTGCACTGATAGCCCATTCAACTTCAGACCTACAGTTCATACTGGACCGCTTTTCAGAGGCGGCATAGATGTTTGGTCTAACAATCAGGCTTGGCAAGACCGAATTTCACTACCAGTCTGCACCAAGCACCAACCCCCCTCCAACGGCCATCACCATAGATGGTACCCAACTTCCAAACACCTCGTCAAACTACAGAGGAATAATGCTGCTGTCCATCCCAGGGAAGGTGTTCAACCGCATCTTACTGAACAGGATGAAAGAAGCAGTCGACCCGCATCTCTGTGACCAACAAGCCGGCTTTCGCAAGGAAAGGTCGTGCACGGACCAAATAGCAACACTGCGCATCATCTTGGAACAGTCCTTGGAGTGGAACTCGCCCCTCTACGTAAACTTTATTGATTATGAGAAGGCGTTCGACAGTGTGGACAGGCAGACCCTCTGGAAGCTACTGAGACACTACGGAGTGCCGGAAAAGATCACGAACATCATCAAGAAGTCATACGAAAACATGACGTGCAGGATAGTTCATGGCCGACAACTCACCGACGCCTTTGAAGTACAAACCGGCTTTCACCCTTCCTGTTCCTGTTAGCGATCGACTGGATCATGAAGATATCGACAGACCAGAAACGAAAACGGCATCCAGTGGACTCTTTGGAAACAGCTAGACGATCTTGACTTTGCTGATGATCTGGCTCTCCTCTCTCATACCCAACAACAGATGCCTGGGGCTCCACATCAACAGAGAGAAAAGCAAGACAAATGCATCCAACAACACACCCATCACAGTTGAAGGCAATGCGCTGGAAGATGTGGAAAGCTTCACGTATCTCGGCAATATTGTAGACAAGCAGGGAGGAACGGATGCAGACGTCAGAACCCGTATCGGAAAAGCCAGAGCAGCCTTCCATCAGCTGAAGAAGATCTGGGGATCAAGCGCAATAACTATTTCTACAAAGATCAGGGTCTTCAATACCATCGTGAAGCCGATCTTGCTGTATGGAGCAGAGACCTGGCGAACCACCGTCACCACCATGAAGAAAATCCAGGTTTTCATCAACACCTGCCTCAGGAAGATCCTCAAGATCCGCTGGCCAGAAAAAATCAACAAAGAAGAACTGTGGCTGAGAAACAGGCAACAGACAGTTGAGGAAGACGTCCTTCAGAGTCGCTGGCGATGGATAGGCCACACCCTTCGCAGACCTGTTTCCAACATCACCAGGCAAGCCCTCACGTGGAACCCACAAGGTAAGAGGAAGAGAGGGCGGCCTAGGATCACCTGGCGCCGTGATCTGGAGGCAGACGCAAAGCAGATGGGAAAGACGTGGGGGCAGCTGGAAAGACTCGCCCAGAACCGAGATGCCTAGAGGGTGCTGATTGGCGGCCTATACCCCAGACGGGGTCACAGGCGGAGAAGAAGAAGAAGACCATCTCAAACGATGGCTCCTTGGATAGCAAAATTGCAGCTAGATTAAACAGAGCCAGCCAGTCACTGGGGAGACTCTAGAACAGGGTGCTGAACCAGCACAACATACACCTGTAAACCAAGATAAAAGTGTACTGTGCAGTGGTCCTCCCCTCCCTCCTTTAAGGGTGTGAATCATGGACATTGTATCAAAAGCACGTCAGAAAGTTGGAAAATTTCCATCTGCGAGCACTTCGCTCCATTCTATGCATCCAGTGGCAAGACCACATTAGTAACATTGAGGTTCTGGACCAGGCTGGATGTACCAGCATCGAATCCATGCTCATCAAGGCCTAGCTCCGATGGGTAGGGCATGTCATTCGCATGGAGGAACACCGCATGCCCAGATGTTTACTATATGGCGAACTTGTGTGTGGCAAGAGACGCCAAGGTGGCTCCAAAACGCTACAAAGGCTCCCTCAATGCCAATCTCAACTGCTGCATTATTAAACCAAGGGAGTTGGAGGAATGTGCCAGAATTCTAGAACGTTGGCGAGCCATGGTCCACCAAGCTGCCACCTACCTGGAAGAGGCCAGTGGTTAAAAAATCATCACTGCAAGAGAGCAGCGCCATCGACCTACACCATCAGCGACCAAGTTCAATTGTCCCCACTGCCACAGACTCTGTGTTTCCAGACTGGGGTTGTGGGGCCACATGCGATCTCACGGATAAACTGCTGTGCCGGAGCGCCTTCTTCGGACACGAAACGGGCCAACAAAGAAGCAAGCAAGCAAGCAAGCATGCGCGCGCACCCGCGCCTTCTTATGTGTATGTAAATATGATATGGGCATGCATGTGTGTTTGTGTGTGTGTGTGTGTGTGTGTGTGCGTTTGCGTGGATGTGCGCACACGCACCAATGCATGTACGAAGTATATAAACTATGTGCGTGCGTTTGTGCTGGTTGCTGCTTGCGTGCCTGAATGGATACGTTAAAAATGTTTTGCTTGTGCAGATCTGCACCGCGAAACTTCTGGAAGAATATGGTTTTGTCAGATTTCTGTGGCTGTCGTTCCCCTTCGCACTCGCACAATCTCAGTCGAAATTTTCACCGTTAGTCCTTCATAGGGCTCTCTCTCCATCTCTCACTCTTTCATCCTGTCTCCCCGACTCCCCTCTACCCACCAGAACCTGCAAAGCTTCCCGCTGGACATTATTAACACTAAAAAAATATCTCGATTATAGGTACATCTCCACTGAGGAATACGGCAAATCTGAGTTTCCTCCCTTCTGCCAAGGGGCGGCCTACATCATCAGTCCTGACGTCGCTTCCGCTCTCTTCCGGAAGTCTGCTGAAGTTCCACCCCTCTGGCTTGATGATGTCTACGTCACGGGGTTGCTGCGTGAAGCAGCAGGGATCTCTGCCACCAAGCTGAACGCCGCTTTCTTTGCAAATGATGCCCCCATGCAAACTCTGATGGAAAGAATCGCCCAGAACAAGCTTCTTTTCGTCCACGGCCTCTCTCCTCAAATCTTCGCCAAGCTTTGGAACGTCATGATGGCGATGAATTGGGAAAGAATCTTTGGAGCAAATACTGTCTAGTAGATCTTTAATAGCACCATAGTTACTTAGATTTGAAGCCTAATGTAGGTTTCACGTGTTGCGCGCATGCGCGGTGACACACATTTCACCCAGTATATTTGGCGTGCTATTCTTGTCATGAACTGCAGGTGATAGAGGGGAGATATCTGTACATGATGTTAGCTCCATATTGAGCCGTTCAGCTGCATTTTGAATCAAAGAAAGGTTTTCCATATGTTGCGCGCATGCGCAAAGAACTACAAGGCGGTTAATTTGGCGACGTACTTTGACCTTGAGCAGCGGACGGAAGAAGGAAAATTCTCTCTAGATTCTAGACCTCCGCATGTCGTTTGCTCCCTACTGAGCTGTTTATTTGCGACAATATTTTCGTTCACATCACGAAGGCTCCAATTTTTTCTTGGTAGCTCACACATAAGGCAGACGTGTTACTAAAGTGTGCAACATATTGGCCGGAGCTGCTCCATGCCTCTCTTCAGACAAACACCTGGCTGCTGTGCTTTCGGGGCCTACTCCAGTAGCCCAGCTTGGGGCGGCTTCAGGCATTCAGAGAGGCTACCGGGGGGCATCGGAACAGGATCAGATCCTTGGGACTTGAGCTATTGAGAGAACTGGCTCATTCAACATGCACTTCTGCCATGTCAAAGATGACTGTGATGGGTGGGACATGTCCACTGAATGGAAGTTAGCCGGGTCCCTCAAGATCCCCTGTACAGCTGTCTGGCCAGAGGATCCCAACCAGTCGGCTGTCAACAGTTTCGCTTCAGAAATGTGCGCAGGAGAAACTTGAGACTGAATGATAAATGGTAGTATCTGTATCAAGCCACCCATTTACAAGGGATACTTCATCTCGCTCATGCGCACGCTGGCCATCTCCGTATTCTTGTATGCATGCGAGTCCTGGACACTCACATCTTAACTACAGAGACGGATACAAGCCCTGGAAATGAGATGCTACCGCAAGATTCTGAACATCTCATATAAAGACCATGTCACGAATGAGGAAGTCAGCAACAGGATCAGGAGAGCAATTGAACAGTACGAAGACCTGCTCTCAATCGTGAAAAGCAGAAAGCTGAAGTGGTACGGTCACGTGTCAAGAGGCAGTGGGCTGGCCAAGACCATCCTGCAAGGCACCGTACCAGGTGGAAGAAGGAGAGGCAGGCAGAGAAAGAGGTGGGAAGACAACATCAAAGAGTGGACAGGCTTGACCTTTGCTGACTCACAGCGAGCCACAGAGGTTAGAGATCGATGGAGGAAGATTGTCCGAAAGTCATCAGTGGTGCCTCAATGATGTTGATGTTTGGCATTATATCAAAGATGTTAAGTTTTTTTTTCACCCTGATCCAGCGCTCGTAGCAGTTAGGTCGCCGCCAACAAGCGGAAATCAAGTGGTTTCCGGATATTGCAAAAAAAGGTTTTCAAGAAAAATCTTGTCACTCATTACAATGTTGATAATGTCAAACTTTTTTTCTCTCTCCAATTTTATTTATGAATGGAAAGGAAAGAAATAAGATACAGAGAGAGAGAGAGAGAGAGAGAGAGAGAGAGAGAGAGAGAGAGAGAGAGAGAGAGAGAGAGAAAGAAGGCAAGGTACACACTGCAGTTTTTATGGTCATGAACATCATCATCGTCATCATTTTTTTTCCATCGTCATCATTATCATCATCATCTTCATCATCAACATCATCATCAATGATGTCAAACTATTGATGACGCCGGCGAACGCGCTCCAAACTCGGAGACCTCCAGCAGAGTAAACTATACAGTTATTCTCCCAGTCTCTCCTAACCCCTAGATGATGATGATGATGATGATGATGATGATGATGATGATGATGATGATGATGATGATGATGTGTTAATGATGAGATCATCATCATCTTCCGATGAGAAAGATAAGAATGATGAGGATAATGATGTGGTGTTTCCAAAAACGAGAAAGAAAACAAAAAACAAGATGACTTTCTGTGTTTGTACTTAGAATATTTCGATGCCTTTTTGCAACTTCTTCAGCAAAGAATATTCGATGCCTTTCGGCAACTTCTTCAGCGAAGATAATGATGTGGTGTTGATATTCATGATATTGATGTATTTTCTTCTCTTTCTTTTTTGCTTTCCTTGTAATTTTGTCCTTCTTGAGTATTTTTAGACCAAATAAACTGGGAAAAAACTGAAAAAACCACAAAAAGTCTACAGTTATGGTAGAGAAATTGTGGTGTCCTTGGTGGAGGGTTGCGCTTTCAGCGTGCTCTCTAGTCCCACTAATCCTACTAATCTAAATCCATCTAATGACACTTCAGACACAGGCTGGTGCAAAAGGTGGCTTGTAGATTCGGCATTTTGAGAAAACACGCCCCTCTGGATTGTTTCCCCATCAGATTTGGTTGTATGGACAAATATGAAGCTTTATCTAACAAATGTAAAATATTAATAAAAAACAAAAGAAAAAGAGAATATCTACATGCAGCATCGGACAGAAAATAACCCGAATTGAAATGATCAAATTGCCCAAAATAAAACTAACCTAAATCCATACCCAACAACTCTACAGCAGTGTCTGATTCTACTTTGAAATAATTGAAATGACATTTGACACCATTCGATATGGAGAGTCACGTTTACGAAATCACTACTTGAGGAGACATGGCTCGACCCTCTGGCAAGGATTGTGTGAAGCCACTGGTGGTCATAGTTTGCTTCCTGCTCGGCAAGACTTAAGTGCTACCCTCCATCTCTACAGTTAGAATGTATCTGTGTTCCACGAAAACACATAACGCTAGTTGGGGTTCTTGGTGGTTCGTTCGAACGAAGACATGCTGAAATAGAGACGTACGGAATGGGATACCTGACATGATAAAGAGGATCCCATTCCCACAAGGTGCCCCCCGGAGGTCGAGCTACTGGAGTGAGGCCCCAAAAGTTCCTGCCTATCAGGGGGACATCTAGCGGCAGCTGCCGTCTGCAATGCTCATGATATATACAAGGCGCTTTTTTAAAATATGTAAAACTAACTAGTGTTCGTCAGGCGCAAGATGTAAAGAGAAAACTTCCCCAGACAGGGGCAAGATTTCAATAATATTAATTAGGACGGAATGGGCGGGAAAATAAGATTTTCACGAAAACTGGCTTTATCACGTGACCGATGTGTGACAGTTGGAAAGAGCATCGAAGTGCTTAATTTTTTATTTCTTTCTTTTTCTATTTACTTCCCGTCTGGCAAGCGATTCAAAAGTTTTATCTAGTCTAAGGACATTTTACTTGCCACGGGCATGGGTGAATGGTTTGAACACCTTTCGAATGAACCGCGCTTCAGTTGGATTGCCTTTAACTTTGCTGACGTATCTTAGTCCTGAGAAACCCATCTCTGTGAAAACGATACGTCTCATTTAGTCGACTGGTCCCTCGTGTAAAGATGCTTCCCTCATCAGCTGGTAGCCCTGGCTGCTGAGCTTTCGGGAAGTAAACTTGTTAGTACATGTTCTCCCCTCTTGCGCCTCATGGAGTCTGATAAATAAAATAATTGCTCTTTTTATCTATCCCATTCCATATGTCTCAATTATAGTAATACTTCGTCTTAACAAACGACCAAGAACTTCACCTCACGTTGAGTCTTTTATCGAGAATCATGATCTATGAGCAATTATCTTGCTGTATGCGTGGGTTTTTATCATCTTGTTGTAGACTGTTTCATTAAAACTAAACCCCGAACACTTTCTCTCCTACCCATCTCTGTTGTCTATCGTCTCTGGGATTTTTGGGTGTTTTGCTCACCTGTGATAATGTGTGTGAGGTTGTCTTGGAAGCATTGCTTCCGCTTAGAGAAAGAGAGAGAGAGAGAGAGAGAGAGAGAGAGAGAGAGAGAGAGAGAGAGAGAGAGAGAGAGAGAGAGAGAGGCTTTATTCGTCAGACCATCGGCCCATAAACGAAGCAGTTACAAAATGCTGTACTCGAAAATATTTCAAACAAAAATCACAGCGTTATGCAAATGGACTGCACAACAAAAAATCAAACCCCCACACCCACCCAGCACCCAGTCTAATAACCAAAACAGCAAACAAACAAACACCACCTTACAACTTACGTAGGTTTAGTGCCACTACGTGTGGTCTAGCCCAGGTCTTTACATAATGATGCTACCACATATGTGTGTGTGTGTGTGTGTGTGTGAGAGAGAGAGAGAGAGAGAGAGAGAGAGAGAGAGAGAGAGAGAGAGGGAGAGAGAGAACTTTGAACTGTGAAACTTTATTTGTCGAGGCCTCATGCCCATAGACAAAACAGGGTTACAGACAAGAAACAAAATCGAAACGTTTGATATCTTAATAATAACACTACTAATAACACTACTCGACATCGAGTTGAGCAAGTACATGTACATCCTAAGCACATGGCGACGGAGTTCCACCCACCAATAGATGGCACAAGTTGGCTGACACAACCCATCCAAGTAAGCTAAACGACTTCGAACAAGAAACAAAAGCTTCGATTGCCTCACAGCAAAAACGTTGCATGCATGTGATGGACACAGATACGACAGCACGATACTGATGCCTTGTTCAGGAATCCAGGCTATGGTAGAATGGGTTTACAAACTTGAAACGCAACACGTAACATAAGGCAACTAAAATAAGGCAATTCACACAAGTAGCTGAACATGGAATAGAAGGAACAAGCTTTAGGCTAGTTGAAAAAAACATCAACTGTGCCGAGGTCTCTAGATGACTGAATGACTGAATGACTGAATGACTGACTGACTGACTGACTGACTGAATGAATGAATGAATGACTGAATGAATGAATGAATGAACGAATGAATGACTGACTGAATGACTGAATGACTGACTGATTGACTGACTGACTGACTGACTGAATGACTGACTGAAAGAATGAATGAATAAATAAATGAATGAGTGAATGACTGAATGAATGAATGACAGAATGAATGACTGAATGACTGAATGACTGAAAGAATGAATGAATGAATGAATGAGTGAATGACTGAATGAATGAATGACAGAATGAATGAATGAATGAATGAATGACTGAATGACTGACTGACTGAATGAATGAATGAATGAATGAATGAAGGACTGACTGACTGACTGACTGACTGACTGAATGAATGAACGATCGAACGAATGACTGACTGACTGACTTACTTACTGACTGATTGACCGACTGACAGACAGACTGACTGACTGACTGACTGACTGATTAACTGACTGATTGACTGACTGACTGACTGACTGAATGACTGACTGACTGACTGACTGACTGACTGACTGACTGACTGACTGACTGACTGACTGAATGAATGACTGAATGACTGAATGACTGAATGACGGCGGTATTGGTGGTGGAGATGGCGGTGGTGGTGATGGTGGTGGCGGTGGTGGGGGTGGCGGCGGCGATGGTGGTGATGGCGGCGGTGGTGGTGGCGGCGATGGTGGTCGTGGCGGTGGTGAAGGTGGTGGTGGTGGTGAAGGTGGTGGTGGTGGTGGTGGTGGTGCTAGCGGCGGTGGTGGTAGTGGTAGTGGAAGTGGTGGTGGTTGTAGTAATAGTATGCATGTGTGTGTGATCGTGTTTGCAACATGTCAAGCATATACTCAAACCGCGGACATTGCAAGAGTAGCAGTAGTTGTAGTACGTTGTTGGCATCCGTCGGTCTCGTGAGACCATGGTTTCTTGACTGGTAAATCACTCTGTCTATGGGCAATGTCTGAAATGACTGACCAATCCATGCAATCCTGGACTTGCAGTCTCTTCCTCACCCTCCGCAGATGTAGATGGAGGATGAAGAGATGGATGGATGGAGTTTTACGGTCTATCAGCCTTTGTACGCTATGTAAGGTCATTAAGCACGAAAATCACTAGAACAGTTTAGAGTAAACGCAAATCAAGTCACGGTGTCCCTATTTATTCCGAATCACGTAGGGAGACGCGGTGGGTCAATTTATACCCTCATCCCACAGGGACGAGGGTGAAGAGGAGGTCCGCCTGTCCTGGCCCTGTTTCCCGCAGTTCCTCCTGTCCTGGCCCTGTTTCCTGCAGTTCCTCCTGTCCTGGCCCTGTTTCCCGCAGTTCCTCCTGTCCTGGCCCTGTTTCCCGCAGTTCCTCCTGTCCTGGCCCTGTTTCCCGCAGTTCCACCTGTCCTGGCCCTGTTTCCTGCAGTTCCTCCTGTCCTGGCCCTGTTTCCCGCAGTTCCTCCTGTCCTGGCCCTGTTTCCTGCAGTTCCACCTGTCCTGGCCCTGTTTCCCGCAGTTCCTCCTGTCCTGGCCCTGTTTCCTGCAGTTCCACCTGTCCTGGCCCTGTTTCCTGCAGTTCCTCCTGTCCTGGCCCTGTTTCCCGCAGTTCCTCCTGTCCTGGCCCTGTTTCCCGCAGTTCCTCCTGTCCTGGCCCTGTTTCCTGCAGTTCCTCCTGTCCTGGCCTGTTTCTGCAGTGCCTCCTGTCCTGGCCCTGTTTCCTGCAGTTCCTCCTGTCCTGGCCCTGGTTTCCTGCATTCCTCTGTCCTGGCCCTGTTTCCTGCAGTTCCTCCTGTCCTGGCCCTGTTTCCCGCAGTTCCTCCTGTCCTGGCCCTGTTTCCCGCAGTTCCTCCTGTCCTGGCCCTGTTTCCCGCAGTTCCTCCTGTCCTGGCCCTGTTTCCTGCAGTTCCTCCTGTCCTGGCCCTGTTTCCTGCAGTTCCACCTGTCCTGGCCCTGTTTCCCGCAGTTCCTCCTGTCAAGCGCCTGCAGACTTCTCCCTTTCTCGCCATTTCTCGCGCTCTCTGACAGCAGCTCTCCAGCAGTCGTGGTTGTCTGCAAGGCGCTCCCAGCTGTCTGCCTCGATGCCTGTGAGATTCAAATCTCTTCTGCAGACATCATTGTTGCGCGGTCGAGGACGGAAAATACAAAACAAAAATCAAAACAATCTGGAAAAGCAAACGTCTCACAGAAAACACCGAAGTCAAGGTGTAGCAGGTCTGCGTCCTCTCCATCCTGTTGTGTGGCAGTGAGCCATGGACACTTTATGTCAGTCAGGAAAACCAGCTGGAAAGTTCCCTCTCTGCAATAGACCTTATTCACGCGACCCGCCATTTTGGTTTTAAAACGAGGCCCCATACGCTAACGCGGCGACCGCGCTACCTTCACAGTATTGCTGGAGCGGCAATTTGACAAATGTTCCGGACTTTTCTCAAGGTGATGTGGAAAGATGGTCGAACGAAGGCAGGACAATAGCAAGAAGACAAAGTGACAAAGGCTATGTATGAGAAGTGGATTGAAGGGTTTATCGACTACGATGCCATCAAAGGTTGGTACACAGTGACACGTTCTTTCGCTTAGATTAGAACTGAGTGTTCGAGTTTTTTTTTCTTCTTGGTGTCGCTTTTAAATCTGTTCACAGTACTAGGCTGGCTGGTTTACTTAGATGTGATTTTTTTAATGCGTGCTAACTGATATTAGGTTTAGAGCTTGAATTTTCGATGATATTACACAAGTTCTTTTTCGCTTACAACTCGAGTGTTCGAACCAATGAAAACCACGGAAAGAGACGGCCGTTTCGTTCCTTGCCTGTCATTGGCCAGCTTGTCATGAGGTCAGCGCGTGATCACGGGCTGACCTCATGACAAGCTGGCCAATGAGAGGCAAGGAACAAAACGGCCGTCTCTTTCCGTGGTTTTCATTGGTTCGAACACTCGAGTTGTAAGCGAAAAAGAACTTGTGTAATATCATCGAAAATTCAAGCTCTAAACCTAATATCAGTTAGCACGCATTAAAAAAAATCACATCTAAGTAAACCAGCCAGCCTAGTACTGTGAACAGATTTGAAAGCGACACCAAGAAAAAAAACAAACTCGAACACTCAGTTCTAATCTAAGCGAAAGAACTTGTCACTGTGTACCAACCTTTGATGGCATCGTAGTCGATAAACCCTTCAATCCACTTCTCATTGCCTTTGTCACTTTGTCTTCTTACTATTGTTCTGCCTTCACTCGACCATCTTTCCACATCAACTTGAGAAAAGTCCGGAACATTTGTCAAATTGCCGCTCCAGCAATACTGTGAAGGTAGCGCGGTCGCCGCGTTAGCGTACGGGGTCTCGTTTTAAAACTAACATGGCCGCCGCGTGAATAAGGTCTATCTCAGGCGTGTCCTCCGTGTCTCCTGGAGAGAAAAAATCCCTAACAGGCAGGTCTTGGAGAGAGCAGGCTCACACAGCATGCCATCTTCTGCTGTGCAGGAGGCGCTTGAGATGCGTTGATCATGTTCATCGATAGAGGACGATAACATCCCGAAGGATTTCCTATATGGCTGTCTGACCACGAAATCCCGACCTGTGGTGGCAGTAGTAGTAGTACTAGTAGTAGTAGTAGTAGTAGTAGTAGCTATTGTAGTAGTAGTAGCTGTAGTAGTACTAGTAATAGTAGTAGTAGTAGTAGTAGAATTACCTATTGTAGTAGTAGTAACTGAAGTAGTAGTGGTACTAGTAGTAGTAGTAGTAGTAGTAGTAGTAGTAGCTATTGTAGTAGTAGTAACTGTAGTAGTAGTAGTAATAGTAGTGGTAGTGTTGGTAGTAGTAGAGGCAATAGTAGTAGTAATATTAGTAGTGAAAGTAGTAGTAACTGTAAATGTAGTAATAGTAGTGATAGTGGTGGTAAAATTAGAGGCATGAGTAGTAGTAGTAGTAGTAGTAGTAGTAGTAGTAGTAGTAGTAAGTAGTAGTAGGATGAGGATAAGGAGGAGACAAGGGGAGGAGGAGGGGAGGAGGATGAGGAAGGAGGAGGGGGGGGGGCGAGGAGGATCGAGAGGAGGAGAAGTAGGAGGGGGAGGCAGGAGGAGGAGGGGAGTTAGGAGGCGGATGGAGGAGGAGGGAGCGGGAGGACGAAGAGAGGACGAGTGAACGTAGAGGGAGTTCGAGCGAGGAGTGCGGAAGAGGAGGAGGAGTACGAGGTAGGAGGAGGCGGAGGAGGAGGAGGAGGCGCGAGGAGTGAGGGAGGAGTGGAGGAGGATGCGGAGGAGAGGAGGAGGAGGAGTGAGGAGGAGTAGGGGCGCAGGAGGAGGAGGAGGAAGGAGGAGGAATGGGAGGAGGCGGAGAAGGAGGAGGAGGAAGGAGGAGAGGAGGAGAAGGAGGAGGCGGAGGCAGGAGGAAGGAGTAAGGAGGAGGAGGAGGCGGAGGAGAAGGGAGGAGGAGGAGGAGGAGCCGGAGGAGGCAGGAGGAGGAGCGGGGAGGAGCAGGAGAGCGGAGGAGAGGAGGAGGAGGGAGGAGGAGGATGGGGGGGAGGAGGAGTGATGAATTAGACGGGGATGGGTGATGGGGATGGCGAGGGGGAGGACTTCTCGGAAAAGGACAATTCGGCAACTCCCATACGTTTAGAAACAGACATGGGTCTCTGGAGAGTCGGCACCGGAGTTCCCACGTCTCCCCAGCTGGCTGGCCTCTGGGCAGCGTGTGCTTCACCCTATACTTGCTGACTAGAGGATCCTAGTCGACCCCTACTCTGAACATCCTGGCACCATGGAAAATTCGTGACTTTTTTGTGTGCATGCGCCACTGAGCAGCCCTTGGGCTGGAAGTGCGCGCAATACAAGTACATTATACTTACATATACAGTCATACTCTGAGGGCTGAGAGGAATCTGCAGTGTAGTTAGAGTGAGAGCAAATAAGTCTCAGTTTTCCCAGTTATTCACTTTTACGATCTGTGTAGGAAGACGTGGTGGGTCCATTTGAAACTTCAACCCACAGGGAGATTTCTATAATGAAATAATCTTTACTTCTGTCCATTTGTGGATGGTTTATTGTTTCCCATGCATGTACAAGTATCAAAACCAATTGTTATCACTCTCTGACCGCAATATCCATATCTACATGCTATATGTTTGAATTAAACAGAAGGTGCAGCCATCAGACGACCATGAATAAGTAAAGTTTTACGGCTAATGAGCCTTTGTAGACTATTGAAGACTCATGACTACAAAATCACCAGAGCACGATTGGATGTGGTATTGATTGTGATTACATTATTGACGGAGGATGTTGGAATATTATAAAGTGAACTGGGGACTATAGAGGACTTGTAGTGCTGTGAATCCGTGACCGAACAGGGACTATGAATGGTGTGCAGCTCATGTCTGTGACCAACAAGGTATTAACATGGGGTTGAAGTAGTGTGTGTGGTGTGTCATGTGTGCGGGGGGGGGGAGGGGGGGGGAGGGGGGGGAGGGAGCAGTGCAAGTGAGTTGGCAACATGACGTTATTTAGCGTATGATCGTGTATATGGTGCTGTGTGAGGTAGTGTTTGGTTGTTGATATGCACATGCCTGTCTCTGTTGGTCTTCTCCTCGGGCATGTGCGCTGTGACTAGCATGGAATGAAGAATAACCATGAATTGGTGGGGGGGGGGGGGGCGGGGGGGGGAGGTGTGTGGGGGGGGGGGGGGGCGGGGGGGGGGCGGGGGGGCGAAGGGGGGCGGGGTGGAGGCGGGGG